>PVJA010019367.1:18543-38659 GCA_004027025.1 Myocastor coypus | reverse complement strand
AAAAAAAAAAAAAAAAAAAAAAAAAAAAAAAAAAAAAAAAAAAAAAAAAAAAAAAAAAAAAAAAAAAAAAAGGACCAAAAAGGATTTTAGAAGATGATATCACATGCTCATGGATAGGAAGAACCAGCATACTGAAAATGGCTATACTCTTAAAAGTGTTATAAAAATTTAATACTATGTCAAGTAAAATAGCATTAACATATATTACAGAACTAGAAAAAACATTTCTAAAATTTATCTCGAATGAGAAAAGACCTGGAATAGCAAAGGCAATCCTGGTCAACAAAAGCAAGGAAGGAGACATTGCAATCCCTCACTTGCAACTGTACTACAAAGCTACTGTGATAAATTCAGCATGACACTAGCAAAAAAAGAGACCTGTGGGCCTGATGATTGTAGGAAGAGATTAAAAATATATGATCAATCTTACACACCGATATCTATTAATCTAAACTGATCCGATGATGAAAATATGTAATATAACCATTGTTAATTTTTTCTGGTTTTGAAATTCTGTACTATATGTAAAATAAATAAATAAATAGAATGGGAAATGAAAAAATACACAGATACTACTACAAACACACACAGCCTCCTCTTCTTTAACAAAGGCACGGAGCATGTTCACTAGAAGAAATTTTTTTTTTTTTTTTTAAGAAGGGAAAGGTGATTTTTTTTTTTTTAGCTTTTTGTTTTGTTTTGTTTTTGTGCAGAGTCTCACTACAGCTCAAACTTGTAGTGATCTTACTCTGTTCTGCATTCCTACTGCTGATATTACAGGAGTGTGATACCACATGCAGTCTCCATCACTGGCTCAGTGCATCCAGGGACAGGGCCAGCGTGGCATGCAGTGCCAGGGATTGAACCCTGGCCCCTGCACTTTGCTTAAGCATGCATTTAGTCCACTGAACTATCTCGCCAGCTCTACTGAAAGAAATTTTAAGAAAAGGTGCTGAGAAAACTGGCTTTCAATACATGAAGACTAATACTAGACCCATGTCTATTACCATACACTAAAGTTAAAATAGATGCGAGATCTAAATATTAAAACAGAAACACTCAGTTTATTGTAGGAGAAATTATGTACAAATCTTGAAGGCTCAGAGTGAAAAGAAAACCAACAAATTAGAAAAAAATGAAACAAAGAATAATAATATATAAAATTTTTCAGTTTTTTTTTTTTAGAACTGATCCCCTTTCTTCATTCTAGATGTGAATATGAAAAAAGATTGGTCATGATTCACAAAGTCCTTCAGTACCCGCAGTTGTAGCTCTGTTTCACAGTGTTTCATTTAATGTAGATTACTGATTCATTAAGATTGCACTCACAGCAAACAGAATATCTCATGCCTGAACACAATTGCTCCATAATCCACACCACACACAGCCTGTGCTCAGGAACACTAGGCAGCAGTTAAAATGTCTGGAAGGCATTTTTAAAAGAGCAAAATCACCAACAAACCCCTACAATTAAAGGCACTAAATAGAAAATACAATGGACACTTTCTTATAGTAAGAGAACTGAAAAAAGGCCTTGTCCCAGATTGGTTGAGAATGGGTGATTGGTGACTCAAAGCTTATGCTCCACTTAAGTGTTCACATATGACTGGAAAGCCTAGTGTCTACTCAAATAGATTTTAATATGACATAGTGCAAATATGGGAATCTATGACTAGTGAGGTTTACCTGATTCTAATGGTCCTTGTTACTTCTCTAGGTATTGTAGTATGCTTTCTAGATAGTACTCCACTGGATTGTAAAATACTACACACATTTCTTGGATTTAAATGAGTGTGGAATTCTACTGAGATGTACCTTGAAGGATCAGTGTTCTATGGGATGACCCTGGAAAAATGCTGACTTTGATAATCTCCCTCCAGTTCCCTCCTGCAGTTCTCTTTTCCACTGTTGAAACAAAATGAATCTATTTCTTTCTATAATAGTTTGTGAGGTACTTTAAAGAAGCTAATTAGTCACTCTAATTGCCTTTCAATGGGTTACTAATTTGCAGTAGTTTTAAGATTATAAGGTCAGTTATGACAAAGAATGTGTCTTTAAAAACTTTAAAAAAAAAACTTTCAAAGTTATTTATTTATTTATTTATTTATTTATTTATTTATTTGATACAGGGTCTTGCTATGCAGCTTGCATTCATAATGATCCTCCTATCTCACCCTCGCCAGTGATGGGATTACAAACACTCACCCACCAACATTACCAGTTTTGGTGGCCACCACAGTGTCCCTGGAATTCTCTAGGCTGACACAGTATCAGGGATCAAACCTAGGACCTTGCACTTTCCAGGGAGGCACTTGAAATGCTGAGCTATCTCCCCAGCTTCAAAGAATGTGTCTTATTATGTAGTTCCATGTACTATGTACTTGATATTTAATAAATGAAAATGAGTTCCTTTTTAAAAATTTAGCTCATTGTCTCACAGATGCAGAAATTCTACCTAGGCCAGTGAGATAGCTCAAATGGATTGTTTTCCTGGCAAACACTAGGTCCTGAGTTCAATTCTTGGTACCACAAAAAAGAAGTGGAAGGGGCTGGGGAGATAGCTCCAAGGCACAAGCGCCTGCTGGGCAAGTGCAAGGTTGTGAGTTTGAACCCCGGTCCTGAAAAAAAAAAAAAAAAAAAAAACGAAGTGGAAGAAGAAACAGGAGCAGAACCTAGAATATATAAAGAATTAAAATAATCAGACCCTCAAAATTCAAAGGCCACTTTCGAATAAAAAGTCAGGACCTGTGATGAATATACACTTCTCAGAAGAAGAAATGCAAATGGCAAATAAATATATGAAAAAATGTTCTATATCATTGATCATTGGAAAGATGCAAATTAAAACAACACTGAGATTCCATCTCACCCCAGAAAGAATGGTTATGTTCAAGAAATCAGCCAATAACAAATGCTGCCAAGGCTGCAGGGAGAAAAAGGTCCTGGTAGGAGTGTAGACTGGTAAAGCCACTCTACACATAAGGGTGGAGATTTTTCTAAAAACTAGGGTTAGACATCATCCCCTTCAACACAGCTATTCTTCTAGGTATTTTCCTAAAAGAACTGAAAACATCACACCGTAGAAATACATATGTGCACCTATATTTATAGCAGCACTGTTTCTCATAGATAAATCTTAGAAACAACCTAAATGTCCATCAACTGAGGAACAGGTAAAAAGGATGTAGTATTTTTGTAAAATGGAGTATTACTCAGGTATAAAGAAAGATATACTGGAGGCTTTTATAGGTAATTGGATGTAACTGGAGACCCTAATCATAAGTGAAATAGATCAAACTTGTATGTACAAATATCATGTTGTTGCCACAGTGTAAGAAACTGATATAGTAAATGAGATCCGAAAGGTACAATAGATATTATGAAAGGAAAAGAAACTGCTTGAAAGGAAAGAACAACTTTGGTTTTGTGATGGGGGAAAGGAGAAAAGAAGGAAGGGGAATTACCTAGCTAAGATAATTGTACTAGTAATGTCTTTGTTTATTATAAGGAACAGTGTTTATGTCTGGTCAAATTTGCATGTCAATTTTTCTAATCACTATTGGTACAAAAATTTCTTCTTACTGAACTAAGAGAAAGTAGCTATATGCATAGTCCAATACTGCATAATCATAGTGGGTTATCCGCAGAACTGGCAATGTCAGAAGCTATTGATTTAAGCCTTTTACAGCTCAGTGTACTAGTCTAGCTTTACATTTTATGCCTCATGGTTAAACTTTTCTGTTTGGTGGTTAAGGGGCAAGTTAGAGCAAGACCTGTCAAACAAAACAAAACAAAGTCAAAATTTGCATGCCTATGTCTGGTAGTCTCAGCAACTACTTTGAGCAGAACAATATACAGTGTAATAACCATTATCAATTTCCTATTATCTTGTTTTGAAATTCTCTATTATTTTTATTATTTATTTACTTCTTTTTAAAATAAAAAAATAATTCCACTCAGCCAATTTAGCAAATAGGCAAAAGCTAAGCCTCCCAAAATACCTTTATAGTGTTTGTGGCTATGAATTAATAATAATAGTAAAAAGCTAAAGGTTAAGATAAAAATACAAAATATCAGCTCTGAGAGGGACAAACATTCCTTAGCATGCATCTCAAGTCATATAACTGTACCATTAATAACTAGTAAGGGCTAAATTCACACAGATTATATATCTTTTTTGTGTTTTTATTTTCTGTCTTTGTAGAAACAATTATATATCCATACCGCTGCTGAGCAAATAACGTAGTGACATGTTTCACAGTTTATGTAGCTGACTTCATGTTCTTTTGATATTTTCTTGTTTTTGATTCCTAGGTGTTTTTTCCTTCTGCAATTTAGGGCACAGTGGGGATCACAGTGTGACTATATCAATTGTAATACCCTCTCAGAGGCTACAGTCATGGGTAAGACCTGACTCAGTCTAAACTTTACCAAATACTCTTTTGAAGTCTCTTACTACTCCTTTAAAAATCTTCATCAGTGAAAAACAGCTACCACCTCAGAGACTATGACTTCTTTGGAGGCAGCTAGAGTGTCTACAAATTCTTATTAGAAAGTTCTCCTCTAACCCAGGGCATGATCAATATATCTTAAGGTGAGAGACAGCCCTCTTTGCTAAAGGTCTCTACATCGATTTATTCTATTGTTTCTCACGGCTGGAGACTGTCTTATTGAAATACAACCAGCACTGGAATAGCCTCAGAACATTCAGTGCTCCCAGTGAGCCCTCCTGAGGCTTTCGAGTGCTCCCTCCCGGGGAAGTCTGGTGGGGTACAAGAGTTAGAATATCTACTACAGTGGCACCCAGTTTTCTAGAGACACCTGGACATCATGATACAGCTTCTCACTACTCTGAAGCATTTCACTCGAGTGTGCCTTTTAAATTTCAATGCTTCTTTTCCATATATAAGAACAAGGCTTATGAATATATTGTCTTTTAAAGAATATAGGTTCAGTCAGAAATAAAAGCTCTAATACTTGAAGAGTCCCTTGCCTCGAGGATTTGTGTATAATAATCATACAGTAGCTTCATACATCAATACTATTTCCTTCTACCTCAGGCAGTATTACCACATTTGTATGGGCATCATCTCAAAACTAGTTCCTTGAACAAGTTTGTGTCAGTTGAGGAAAGTTTACTTAATCGTCTTCACACTTACTAAGGAGTTTTGCAGGCTCAATTACTGAGGATAATGGATTGCATACACCTCTTAGAGAATGGTTCTTAGAAGCAAAGCAAAAAAAGAAAAGAAAAACAAAGCCAGCGTTATGGTTTATGTCTAGTTGTCCCCCCAAAGCCTCATGCAATCATGGGGCAGGGACTTCGATAGATTGAGACTTGACTCATAACTCACTGGGATTATGTATTTTAGTACTGATGAGATTATCAGTCTGCATACTTCTAGGATTATGAGTGTAGCCTGAGGCAGATAGGCTAAGGCAGATAGCCTGATGTAATTTAAAGAGAGAGAGAGAGACAGACTAAAGCTGTTACTCTCTGCTGCCCTGCTTGGCCGGTTGCCTCTGTCATGATTGTTGCTGTTCCTGCGCCGTGAACTGGATGCTCTCTGCCCTGTTCCACTCAGCCTTGGGCCAGCCGAATATGGACTGAAACCTCCAGTAACTGTGAGGTAATAAACCCTACCTTCCTTCATTTTGAGTGACCGGTGTTCGTCCCAGAAACAAATGAAAAGTAACTAAGACAACCAGGGAACACAAGTTTCTTGCAAATCTTCGGGATTATTTTTAGTGTCTCATTGTTAATGAGGGAAATCTCAAATTCTAGGGTATGACCTTCCTAGCCTGGCTGCTAGCAATCAGGTAGAATGGTCATGGGAATAAATGAAGCTAAAGAGGCAAAACTAGGGTGAAGGTATTGCTCAATCTTTTAAGAGCAATCCTTAACAAATAGGTCCTTAACTAACCCTTTAGAAGATAAATTGTGAGACATATTTTAGATTGTGTCTCAGTGGTTTCCTAGCTTCCTACCATGGAAACCCACTCCTTAATATATTTTTCCCTTTATTAGATCTTTTATGTACCCTCACGACCTTATATCTTCTGAGGTAACCTCCAAATAAATTCCTCAAATATACACTCCTTGTGACAAGATTTGTTTTGAAGGAAATCCAATTTAAGATACTGTGTCTCATAATATTTTTGAGATTTTAATCTGCTAGGCTTTCTGCTGTTAGATTTGTTTTTGTTCAAAATTATTTAGTGAATTCCTACTAGATAGCGGGCAATTTTATATCATGAAGGAAAACCACTCATGAAATTCTTAGCGAAACAAAAGTTACAATGTACATGTATATGTTAGTGTATATATCATGCTAGATATGTATATGTAGTATGCATACTAGAATACATAAGGTAAGTGTAATAAAAATTTATAGATGTGAAAGAAGGGAGACCAGAGGACCCAGATAGTATGATTACAGGGGATAAAAACTGAGCAGGGAAAGGTACTCATAAATTCTTGACAAGTCTGTGGTGGGAAGAGGTGTGATGAGAAAAGACAATGAGTCCTGAAAGGAGGGAGTGTGTGAGAAGGACAGAGTTGTCTCATTTGTTCCAAATATTGTAAGTGATAAGAACAAATACTGAAAAATAAGAGGAAGGGGCAGGATAATATCAGATAACTGGTTCTCAATCCATGTAGTTTATGGAAAAAGCAATATCATGCCATTGAAAACATTTTGAAAATAGTAGCAATGTTTTATCTTTCATGTGTTAGTTTCTAATAAGTCAGATGTATTTACCATTATCTCTTTATATCACTGCCTCATCTCTTACTTTTCAAGGCTTTTTGCTGTTTTCTTCATAGCAATATTATATTATTTTTATAAATTGCTGTACTTATTTTTCTGTCCTTTAGTGACATATAAGCTTCCAGGTAGACTATCTGTAGTAATAAGTATCTAGTGCATTTTGTAACCTCTTTCAAATAATAGGTACTCAATTTAAGTCTGTTGAATACATCAACAAATGGGCCATCCTATTTTCAGTTGGTTCATATATTTTGTGTGATATTTTCTGACAAATGGTTAAGTATTTTACCCTTTCTCCTTTCATACAGTCTAGTGAAATACACATTATCTAGAATAACCTATTGTATCCAGAGCCACAAAAACAAATTTAGCTTTAACTATGATTATGTATAACTGGAAGGCACACAAGAGACTCTATAACCAGCCCTAATATTCTAAATAAATTGGAATAGAAAATGTGGCTGCTTTCTCTCTGAACAGGGTACATCTGAAACCCTGGACCCACAGACTTCAGCTGAGGCAAGAGCTGATAGATATGGATGGCTTATTCTTCTACCAGATTGGGTTTGTCCACCCCATCGCAGCCTATCACGGGTGAGTAGATGAAAGCACTGTGGCATATTTTTGTTCAAACATGTCAAACCTGGCAGTTCTCTAACTACTGGCTAGAAATGTAACAGACTGAGAAATTATTAAGGTAGAGAAGTAAGGAGTTCTTTCTGCACACACAGAGGAAGGCGTGCAGGAACCAAAGGGATCCAAGATAGTTATTAGCTGTGTTTAACAACAGCAGTGCTCCTAAGAAAGGGGAAAAGATTAAAAGGATATCAGCAGTCAAGTTTTAAAATAGAAAAAATGACGAGGGAAAGCACAAGAGGAATGGGGGATGCTCTTTAATTCACTCTAAAAATTATGGACTTTGAATTTCTTTGAAAAATTCCACCCCTTCTAGCTTCCATTATTTCTGACCTAATTTTTCAACTGGCTCCATCAGTGTCTCTTTGTTTTCCTTTTTCTAGCCCAGACTGACACATGCTCCCCTGTTTGCCCTCCCTCCTTTCTCTCCTTGACTTCTCTTTTTCTGTATCCTCTTTCCCCTTCATTCTTTTTTCTCCTTGTCACACCATACTTGTTAAGATAGTCATTTGCATATAGCATTCATAATAACTTCATATTCTAGCAAAGTGTCTTGCCTAGGGAGGTTTTTGATAAATATTCATTTAAGATGACTTTTCTCTATCGCTTTTTGCTATAACTCCTCAGCCCACAGAGCCATGGAGGCATCCGTCTTTTTCTAGGTAGCAAACTGAATAAAGTGCAAGAATCTCACTTTGGGAAGAAACAAGAATCAGGACTTTTTGTCACTGACTTTCATGAACTGGGCTTCCAACTTTTAAATGTGGTGCATAATTGACACTTTGATACTTTTAGGCTATGGTGTATTCTCACACTCTCGTGGGGAAAAAATACTTGCTGACACAATCAGGAAACAGATGGTGACAAAGATCTTATACTTTGGTGCCAATCAATATGTTTTACTTGCCACTACTAAAATCTCATTTGTGGGACCCAGGAATTTAAAGGATTTTTTTTTGTTCTTTTTTTCCCTATCCTTTAAAACTATTTTTAAGAATCTTCAGGGCTTAAAAGTTTTACTTCGCTTTTCTTTTTCAGTGCTATTACTGTAAACTTAAGAAGGTTTTGGCTCATGTCTGCCAGAAAAAAGTGGTGAGCTCAAGTATTTTGCTCATTACTACCAGTGGCAAAGTAAGTCTCTCCATTCTTAGTTTTCAACGCCCTGCATGGTGTTGAGTATAACCATCCTGGACTTCTGGAGAATGCTGAATTCTGCAACTGTACACTGAGACAGTGACAAGAATGCCTATCCCTATCTTTCATACCTGCTTATTTACCAGATGGTGACTATGGTGAATCAAACAAAGAAAAGGAATGCTTTAGAAAGGATAGACAGTAGCAGGTAGACAGACTACAAAAATCTTTTTTTAAATGAGTTAGAACCGTTTGAGAGGAAATCTCATGTAACTGAGAACTCCTTCATCAACCGGTAGTTTCTAAAAGTGAGTACCATCCTCTACTCTATGTCCATGCCCACGTAAAGACATATTTAATACATAATGGCTGAGCAGAAGTCAAATAAGTTGGCCAGATTGATGCATAGCAAAAGATTACCCTCTTCATTCTGGGACCCTAATGGATTTGATCTGTAGTGTTTGCAGAGTTTGCAATGCCTAGAAATAACCTGGTAAGTGGATAGTTATGTAGCATGCTCAGGCAACTGTGGGAGCCTGATGTAACCAGATATCTTTTCTTTCATTGGTCTGTTGTCCTTCTGTATTCAAATCAGTCATTGCTATTTTTCAAATAGTTTCAATGTATTTGTTGAGTATGAACATCATGGAAGATACAAAGGAAGAAAGCTATAATACAGGAATTCTTAATCTTTACTTTGAGTATTTTTTATTTGTTTCCAATATTTGTCATTAACAGATGTTATATTTTAATGATGTATTGGGTTCATTACTGATTGTCTTTATAAGTAAAGCTTCATAAGGATGGGGATCATTTTTAATGTTACACATGTATAGATCCCAAGTAATTAGAATAGTATATTTAATATATACTCTATAAATTAATAAATAAATAAATATACACTTAAACTCAGACATTTGTGCACTCACAAACACCTGGATGTCTTGGAAAGCTAAGAATAAGATTACTATTAATAACTATAAGAGCCAGCCAGATAGCTCAGCAGATTAAAGTGCCTGCTTAGGCAGATTCAGGGAAGGGGGTTTTGATCCCTGACCTGCCATGCTGGCCCCACACTCCAGTTGTGCTGAGACAGAGGTTGAGACTGAGCCTGGTGGATCATGCCTGTAACCCTAGTGCTTGGGAGGCTGAAAACAAGAGAATCACTAAGAATCTGATCTGTGTAGTGAGACTCTGTAGACTGTACTAAATACACACAAAAAAAGAACTGCAATAATTTTTGCCCAATGAATGTAGATTCAACTCATACTAATTCATATTTCTTTTGAGCCAGTAAAGACAGAAAGAAATTTAATCAGAATTGTCAAAGATCAGGCTGTACACATTTCTTCCAAAGGCAATTTCATTTCCTATATGTTATGATTTTAATAGTAAAATAACTTATTTGAGTTTGGGAACAAAAATTCATATATCTGCAAGAAAATATTTTCACATAACTTAGTAAGTATCAACCGAACAATGAAAAGACTGTCTAGACTATAGTTTGTCTTTTCATCTACGTCCATGGTCTGTTCACCACTGAGCTTCCACTTGCTTCTTTAAGCCTGTGCTATTCTCTAAGATGTAGCCCTTTATTCCTCCCAACTCAAAAGAAAAACAGTCTTCCATTAAAGATGGTGCAGTAGCTCAGACTTGTGTAAGACTACATCAGATTTATTGCTGGCTTCATCACTTAACAATAAAACTGACTTATATACCTCACTCCATTTCGACAGCATCCCCCCTAGACATCCGCCACCAAGCTTTACATAGATTCCTGACTTTCTCTGGGGCCTATGATGAGTAACTCCACAGTAACAAGGCATTTTCTCTTTGTTCTGGGGAAACTTGAACCATAATGTGCCAGACTAACATTTATGCTGACTGTGGTAAAGAGTAACACATATAAACATTTTTTCTTACTGCTCTTCCTCTCTTTCATATTTTCTCCTCTCTCCTTTTTTTAAAGAAAGAGGTACTGACATGGATAAGAGAAAAAATTACACCATCTCAAAGAGAAGAAGAGGAATAGAGAAGAGGAAAAAAAATAGGGAAAAAGTGGCAACCAGACCCAAATACATTTGCACATATAAAGCTGTTCTAATGAGAGCCAAATTGATTTGACATTCAGTGGCAGTTTGAAGCCAAGAAAAGCAAAGCAGCATACAAAAGGCCTAGCTCATTGTTTATGGAGTGTCATACTCCATCATCTGTGAGGCCAGTGACAAGGAGGGGAAGACCTTTAAAAGCAGGGTGTGTTCTGGGAAAGGCTAGATACCACCAAAGTCAGATCTGCTAGACAGATTATACACAGCTTCCTGAGCTGAGATGATGTTTGTCAGATGAGGAAGATATTCTCTATAGATTAAACATTAGCCAGCAAGTTTGTAAGGTGTTAGCCTCCTTTGGGTATGTGTGCTACACACAAGGAGGCATATTTTGTGTTCATCTAAGAAGATAATCCTCATAAAACATTAACCAATAAAAGAGATAAAAGCAATATTATATATCATTCAAATGGACTCACATAATGCATAATATTATAATATCATAATGGTATCATTACCATCACAAATAAAGAATGGCTCTCTCACAGCAAACAATATGTATTGCAGGTGTGCACATGTATATAGTTCTGAGAATGAAGAAAGTCATATTAAAATAGTCATATTACTGTTCAAGGGAGAAACTATATAAATGTTTAGGCATTTCAATATCATTAACTGGCCAGGAAGTCACTATTCTGCTGATTATAGTTTAAAATACCTGGAAAGGAATGAGGTGTTTATTAAACATTAGCACATGATAAGGTAGATTAAATAAAGTCTTCCTACAAATATGAAAAATGCTAGAGTGTTACAGTCTGTGCAGAAAGAGAAGATTTTATTCCTCTGCACTCAAGCCAGTTTAAGTATTCCTGTGATATTAGATTCTATGTAAGATTCAGATACTAGTGTTTACTCTTAGACTTCACGAAGGAAGGATGATTTCATTGCAAGTTATTGCTGAATAATATAAACCCAAAATTTCAGCCTTTTTCATCTCAATTTTCTAAACACTCATACAGCTAAAAATAGAATTTGACCTTAAGTAATGCAGACCTCAGTATACCTTTCCAGCATAGATCTGAGTTTTTTTTTTTTAATGTATTTAATACAGGATCTGCAGGATCTCACTAGACAAATGAACTTGTAGCGATCCTTCCTGTTTGTCAGCCTCCCAAGTGCTGGTATTACAGGTGCACACCACCAGGCCCAGTCTCCATCGCTGTCTCAGTGGGCCCCGGCAGGCGTGGCTGGCACAACATACAAGGGATAGAGTCCCCAGCCCCTGTGTCTGCTTAAGTAGGCACTTTAATCCGCAGAACTATCTAACCAGCCCATTTCCAGTATAGATTTTTTATTTTTTATTCTTTATTTTTTCTATATTTAGAACAGGGTCTTCTGGGCCTACAGGGTCTCACTACATAGATTGGACTCATAGTGTTTCTCCTGTTTTCAATCTCCAAAGTGCTGGGATTTCAGGCACGCCTCACCACGCCCAGTCTCATTGGGCTTCTCAACGTGCCCTGATGGGTGGGGCCCACAGGGAACCCCAAGGATGGAACCCCAGCCACTGAGTATTTTCCCAGAATAACTGAACACATCATACTACAAAGATACATGTGCACCCATGTTTACAGCAGCACAATGAAGTCATAGATAAAGTGGGGAAGTAACCCAAATGTCTGTCAATTATAGAAAGAATAAAGAAGATTTGGTATTTTTACACAGTGGAGTATTATTCAGCTATAAAAAATAAACTTGAAGCTTTTATCTGTAAATGGATGCAAATAGAGACCCTAACCTTAAGTGAAATAAATAAGTCCCTTCAAATATAAATAAACAGGAAAAAAATTCTAAGCCCTAAATAAATATCCAAACATTGTCTCTTTAGTGTGAAAACCTGAAAGATTTAAAGATAGTTTGGGTGAAAATTATTAAGGCAGTTTTTGTATGACAGACAATAGTAATTCATACAATTAGCATTCCTCAGTTTCCCTCATGTAAGCTGATCTCTTTGATTTTTATTTTTAGTTAAAAATAGCTGAATCATTCTACTCTCACCCAGAGAAGTATATTAGAATTAATTCTGTAAGTTCAAATATTAATAACCAAAAGCAATTGAATTAACCATTCTGCATCGCAATTGCTTAATCTGTAAAATGGAAAAAAAAAAAAAAAGAGAGATTCCTTGAAAAGTGAGAATAAATTGGTGGGACGAACATACTTCACAGTAAACTGGTAACACAAACAACGTTGATAGATTTCTCTTTAAGGAATATCACCAGTGGTGCCTGTTTTACAAACAGTAAGGATTTCACTGGATCCATAGTCAAAGTTTGCTTTTTCAATCTTGAACCTTCTTTTTCTTTAGTGTTGTAATATTCAAAGGAAGAGACAAAGAATGGGGCCAGAAAGCTTTCAGACAGTTTTTACCAATCATATAATACACCTTTATCTAGAACAGGATTGTTTCTACTTATATTATAGTCTCCTGCTTCTACGAGTCTTTGAGCCAGAACCAAAAATATAGGTATATTCATATTACTTCTCTCATCTCTAAAAACTATGGGACATAAACATAACAGTAGTAACCAGGGAGTAGATAACAAATATTTTTCCATCTCTGTTTGAAAACAAGTAGGGGGAAGTTTAGAACTGAAAATTAGGATCATGGAGCTATTATATGGGCCAAACTAAGATTGGTTTTAGGCCCTCATGCCCTTAACCCCAGCTGTATGGCTACATGGTCAGCTCACAAGGAGCACAAACTTAACAGCACAAATTTAACTTAACCGAGCTATACCGGGCATCTCCCGGGAAAAATAGCCTGTTCTTTCAGGAGTAATAACTAATGAGGGTATTTTGTGGCATGTTCCAAAGAAGATTGAAGTATTGTTATTATTGCATAATTTCAGTTAATCTGGACATGTTGAACCCATTCCATGTTTTTATTATGAACATTTATTAGTTAAAATGCCTTTATGCTTCATAAATAGTGAGAAAACTGTGATGAAATGTCAACTGAAGCACACTTACCTTACAAGAAATCTTACATTCTATTTTTAAACCATGAAATATGTTTTATTTAGATATTTCATGTCATGTGCTTCATTATGCTTAACTGAGTGCAATGGCCTAAATACATTTATAAAGCTGAGCATTTGTCAAAGTGCTTTAGCCAATATTTCTTCCCTCATCTCAATTATAGTGCGTGTTTTAAAATTGCAAGTCAAATTATAGAATTTGTTTGAGTCTTAAATTAATAAATAAAATCAGTACCCTAGAAGAGTTGGTTGGGTACTGAATTTCAATTAGCTAAGACCCTATCTCTTTTCAACCAGAAGAGTAGCATCCCTATTTGACAAGCCAGAGCAGGTCTATGGTTTCGGACTGGATTACAGGAATACTGGTCATCCTTAAATCTCAGATAAACGAAATTCTAGTTCTCAAGAAAACAAGCTTAGATGGAAGTTCCTAACACAGACAAAAATATGCCTGTGACTAAGCAATATGTCATAAAAATCCATCATCATAACTTATACATAGGGCTGAACTTTCAGCTCATATTTACACTTGCATTTTTCCCAGTTCACAACAGCTTGTTTTTGTCAATTTTCACTTCTATGGCAGATTAGATGCAACAAAGTAATGGGTGAAGCCTCATCAAGAACACAAGAATGTTCCAATTGGTAGCCTACAGCAAGAGGAAATGTGAAAAAATATAAAGACACACATAACTCAAGTCATGTTATTACTTGGAGCAGTTGACACAGTCATTTGTGAATCAATTTCTAAAATATTTTCATGGATCATTACTATATTATAGAAAAATATATGTTATACCTATGATAATTATCACATGTAAATAGAGTGTCACAAAAACTGGTTTCCAATACAGTGTAAGAAGCATTTTCACATGGGATCTTTCAAATTTAGTTTTAACTTTAATATTCAAAGTGCAAACACTAAAATAACCAGAATATTCGAGCATAGAAAATCTGTTGTGGTTTTATTACCATTGTTTTTGAAGAATAATACTGCTATGCATAAACTGGTTGGTATCATTAACAGCTCCCTCTCCACCCCCACCAACAAAGCCAAAGGCTTTCTGTGGCTGCAATTCCAATACATGTTTGAGAAAGTATCTGTAAGCTTCATTGCTTGCCCAACCTTCTAAATCCACTACCTCTGGCTTGGTGTCCCCAGGCACCCTCCTGTTGCTTTGTACTTGCTTTGTGTTCTAATAGCCTATTTAATTCCTAACTCTGGCTCTAGCCCCACATACAATTCAGAAGCTGGTAGATCCATGCTTAGAATAGTGCTATCTAACAGAAATACAATCTGAGCACAATTTCTAAATTTCTAGTGGACATATTTAAGAAGTAAAATAAAATAGAAACAATGAATGTTGTGTTGTAACACATTCCTTTAAACTCATTATATTAAAAACAGTGACTGTAAAAATATTGAGGCTTTTGCGTATTTTAGAGCAACTAAATCTGTTGTGTTTTACTCTTGGAGTACATCTCATTTTGGACTAGCTACACTTCAAGTGCTCCGTGGCTGCATGTGGCTGTCTTAATAGATAGAGCTGTTTTAGAGCCCCTGGGCCATAATTACTGCCAGTTCCAAGAACTCCACCTTGATGGAATGTCAGATCCTTTGGTAGGCTTGAGATGTATTTGCCATAGAGTACTACAATATCGTTCATTAAAGATGCATTAGAGATTCTTTATATTATTAATTGGTATAGTAATTATATCATTTTAGAACAATTTTTCCACTAATACATTGTCTATTGAAACACTTGTAAATCCTTTTTGTAAAAGTAAAGAAGGTATCAGTATCCCCATGTTCTATGTAAAGAAACTAAGGTTTAGAGAAATTTTGTCTCTCATTGGAAGTTTCTCAACCAAGACAATAATTCATTGGAAGCTCTGTGATTCTAGTTTTCAGCCTGTTCTCTGGTCCCTTATTACTCTTTAAAGAAACTAGAGGATATATCTAGTTACTGATTCGTAAATATGAATTCCTAGAGTGCAAATGCCTGGCCGGCAGTAGCTATAGCTGCTCTTTTTGAGCAATAACATCAAATACACATTGAAACATGCATAATCAATCCATAATATCAAGGATAATAAAAGAAAGTGTGCATGAAATATGTGGGAAAGATGTTTTTGCTTCATATGTAAGCAGAACTAACACTTGGGCAATGATTAAATCACAGCGAGAAACCTCAAAGACATACAGAAAAGGAAATTCTTTGGAGAGTTTGCTTCTTGTTTATTTTTTAGAAATGTAGTGATCTAAAAAGAGAGGACAAGCTTATTCAGTTATAGCTTTCATACAATTACCACAAACTCTAATGCAAATTAGGCTATAGGTCTGCTCAATGTACATTTCTGTGCTTGCCAAATTATGTTTGGCAATGTGGTCAAGCAAGAACAGATGCAAACTGGGCTGAGTTTTCTTGGGCTGTTCAATAATTAGGAAGACCATGTATTATAATAAACCACATCCTCTTGGCTAAGATTTGGATGCAAATTGGACACTAATTCACTTCCAGGTTTTTGGAAACTCATCAAGAGGGATGAAAATCAGGGAAATATACTGTTTACTTCAGGATATTTGGTTAAAACTAAACATGTTTCATTTATAGAAGGCATTGGGGAACTCCACAAGAAATGCAACAATAGCCTGTGTTACGTTCCAATCAGCCAGAATAAGAAAGTGTTAATATGCACCTTTAAAGATCTTCCCTGTGTTACAGGCTAATCATAACTAGTATCTCCCTGGGAAAGCATTGGAAGAGTCCAAACAGATGATAAACAGCAATTTCTCCTACCTGTAAAATATTATTTCTAGAATGAAAGGCAAAATAAACATACTGAGTATGATTTTGTTAATATTTTCTCCAGAAGAAATTAGGTAGTAGCTGACACTTACATCAGTAAGTGAATAGGTTGAAACTTTTATCCGCAAAAGCAAAATAATCGATGTAATATGAAAAGCTCCTGGGGGTCGGGGAGATAGCTCTGTGGCACAAGTGCCTGCCTGGCAAGGGCAAAGTTGTGAGTTTGAACCCCGGTCCCACCAAATAAATAAATAAATAAATAAAAATAAAAATAAAAAATAGAAGCTCTTGGATACTTTCAAAAGGCATTTCTTAACAATTAAAAACTTATAAAAGTAAATCACATGCTGGCCCCACCCCAGTGCATCTTGAGACTGGGTGTGGTGGCACATGCCTATAAGCCCAGCTCCTGGGAGGCTAGAAATATGTGGATCTCTATGAGTGCGACCTAGTAGAGAGACCCTGAACCCCTGAATACCCTGTAGACCCTTTTCAAAAAAAATACAATAATAAAAGTAAACCAACTATCCAGAATGAGACAAAAAAATTCTTAAGAGTAAGACCGAAAACTCCAAACTGTATGTCACGCTCACTGTATGTTCACATCACCTTACAATGAGATATACCAATGACTCCCAACACAACTCTTATTCTTAGATGAGCAGTTTAATCCAATTTTTTTTTTTTTTTTTTTGCTAAGGATACCTGTATATTTGTTCCTAAATTCAGTTTTTCATACTCTTTGACTGAGTACAACATTAACATAATCACTTGCTTGAATCTTTGTTTGCCAAAACACAACTGCAATGCCTCAGTTCCCCTTTCAAGCAGATACTGTAGCCCAGATGTGTGGACAGCAGCAAGCAGATAGGTTAGAGGTGTCCAGTCTTTCAGAATCTGCTTCAAGTACAGAGTCACCTTCCCTAAGGTTGTATCCTTTGCCAACTGACCCAATAACTCTGGGGAACCATATTCCTTCCCAAACTGCCTAGTCCTTCAGCTGTCTCTCATAAATGTTTATCTATAACATTCCAAATCCCATTGCAGAGTCTGCTTCCACCAACTCAGTGTACGTCCAAGCTTCTGTCAGTGTCCTGTGAACTTTCGCCTCTAACATGAAAGCTAGCACTTGAATGTGTCCTCTACTTGTGTCAGACATTGCAGCCTGACTCTGATAGCCCCTTCAAAACTTACAGCGAATCACTCCTTTCAGAAGAGTGTCTAGCTCTGGTACAATCAGCAACCAGAGGACATTCTTAAGATGTAATGATTATACAAATAATCAAATACAAATTTATATAAACAGTCAATAGAAATTTCATCAATGAATTAATAACTAGAATAATTAATCATTTTTATCTTTTGATTTTGGTAAAATCATACACAAGAAGCCATAAAAATATCTTGGATACATTTCATTCAGGTTCCCTTAAATTTTGTATAGCTACAATGTATGTCAAACCAAGAAACTGACACTGATACCATCCACTGATCTAGTTTAGATTTCACTAGTTTTATTGTGTTAAGCTTACATGTTTGTGTATTCATATAATTCCGTGCAATTTTATTTTGTGTGATCAATATAGGAATAAAGATACAAAACCATGCTAATATAAAGATTGCTGGTGATTCCCTTTAAAGTTACAGAGCTCAAACTCTCAGCTCTGCTCTTGGATCAGTTTAAGCGACCAATACTTTCTATTTCTATTATTTTGTCATTTAGGTGCACGTACCAACACCACAAAAAGAATGTCAACATTATGTTGTGCCAATATGTACAAAAAAGAAGAGGACCAAGCGCTGGGTGGACGAGAAGGGAGAGAAGGGAGAGAGGGGAAAAGGAATGAAGATGAGCATGGAGACGTTCCAAGTCCCCACAAGGAATGCAAACATCATGCACTACGCATACAGGCTAATACACCAAAATGACAAAAGAAGAGATTTATATTAAAAATCATGCCATGTGTCACCTTTTAAGAGTCAGTTTGTTCCTTGAGGTTCCTCCAAGGCATTGCCAATAAGCATGTCCCATGGAGAACATGTAGCACAACTTATTCACTTTTATTTTTTACTTTTTTGTGTGTGGTATTAGGGATCAAATTCAGGACCTTGCACTTGCCAGGCAGGCATCTGTGCCACTGAGCTACATCCCTGGCCCCTGTCTATTTATTCATGTACTGAACGAAGGACACTCGGATTACTTGCAGATTGGACCAACATGTTCTGAATATTCACATACAGATTTTAGTGTGGACATATATTTTTGTGTTTATGAAATAATTGGTCAAGAATGTATTTGCTGTGTCATGTGGTAAACACAAATTTAGTTTTGCAATCACTTGCCACCATCTTTACCAGAGTGGCTTTATTATTTCATATTGGCACCAGGTATACACGAGTGATCCAATTTTTCTACGCCATCACTGGGGCCCACAGTTATCACTATTTATTATTTTAGGCATTCTTATAGTAAATATGGTAACTCATTGTTTCAATTTGTCCTTTGCTAGTAGCTAAATGTTGACTGCCTATTCAAGTGCTTATTTGTCAACTGTACATCTTCTTCATGAAAAAGTCTGCTCATGTTTTTCACCAGTACTTAATTGGCTTATTTAGTTCTGTAAAGTTGGGTTTGAAATTATTTTTGGAATTTTTGATATAAGTTCTTGTCAGGTGTATAATTTGAAAATGTTTCTCTACATTCACTGCTTCCATTCCTATCTTTTACCAAAGTTTTTGGCAAAGCAGGAATTCTAAATTTTGATAAGGTCCAACTGTTACAGACTATACTTTTGGTATCAAGTCTGAGTAACATATTCTAGTTCTCATAAGACTTGCATTTTACTGTATTTCTTAGAAATATGTGAACGGGGCAGAAAAAAATCACTTTAAGAAACTGTGAAATCAATAATTTGTGTTTTTAAAAAGCAATTTAAAGTCAGCTTGAAAATGAAAGCAGCAAGCTTCCCTTAGCAAGCACAAAAAGTGAGAAAGATTGCCAGAAGGTAAAAGAATGACTCTAATCAAATATTTTATTGCAGAATATTTGATACAACTTTCTCTCATCAATGAGATTCATGGTCAATTTATAATGGGAATAGTTAAAAATGCAACTTTTAAATTAATATTTATTTAGTTCATACTTTGAAAAACCACTGAATTTTTGTTCATACTTCCCACTCATTTCAAGTCAAATTCCTGAATGTTATAGATTTATATGGGCTTTTAAACCAGAAGCATTTCTTCCATATTAGAGTAGTTTGCCCAAAAGATAACACAGTTGTAACTTTTACATTTTCCTCTAAGTCAATTCTTAATTCAGAAGGACATTAGTAATGCTAGACAATATAGTTAGATAATAGAATGAAAATATAACTAAATACAAATTGATATAAAGTAATATATAACAGTGTTAAGTTTTTATACTATTGACCAATATATAAGGTTCTAAATCAGCTATAATTATAAAACAGATTATGAGATCATCAAAACTGTCAGAATTGTTCTTAAAAGTCAGGGAGAAGCTGGGCGTGGTGGCTCACGCCTGTAATCCCAGCACTCGGGAGGCTGAGGCAGGAGGATTGGTGGGAGTTCGAGACCAGCCTGGGCTACAAAGGTGAGCTCAAGGTCAGCCTCAACTGCATAGGAAGACCCTGTCTCAAAAACAAAAACAAAAA
>PVJA010019367.1:0-18443 GCA_004027025.1 Myocastor coypus | reverse complement strand
GCACAATCACCCAAGCAAAAAAGAACCATCTGCTCAGGCACCAACATAACCACGGTCTCATCAAAGTAAAGGAGGACCACGTGCCCAGTCAGGAGCGCAACCAAACCCTCCGTCAGCTTTCATCCTAGGGTTCACTCAGGGGTCAACCAATAGCATTTCAAGAAAGTGAGAAAGCAACAAACACGGAACCCACAGGTGAAGCTGCTCTACCGCAGCTGCCTCTGGGCCCTGTCCATCACACTCTGCCTTTCGAAATACCCATCAGGCTACTCTTTCTTTCTTTCTTTCTTTCTTTCTTTCTTTCTTTCTTTCTTTCTTTCTTTCTTTCTTTCTTTCTTTCTTTCCTTCTTTCCTTCTTTCCTTCTTTCCTTCTTTCCTTCTTTCTGTATTCATGAAAAGTTACGATGTCCAGCCATGATAATCAGCAGGTCCTGGATTTCCTCTACTTTAAAAATAATTTCAAAACCAAAGATGAAATGTAGCAGACAGTAGGGGCTGGGGAGATAGCTCAAGGGCGCAAGTGCCTGCCTGTCAAGAAGTACAGGGTCATGAGTTCAAACCCCAGTCCCACCAAAAAAAAAAAAAGAAAAGAAAAAAAAGAAAGTAGCAGACAGTGAAACCGTGAATAATGGAAACAGAACAGATGAGCCCAAGGAGAGCCTGAGTTCACTACTTGAACTGATTTCCCAGCTCACAGCACAGTGAGGTGAACTAAAAGACTACAGTGCTACAAGTACAAGGGACAGAACTCAGAATTTGAGGAGGTCACACGGCTAGAGGTTTAAAGGCAATGTAGCAGCCAGAGAAAAGAAGTTCTCTATAAGAATTGCAATGCTGTAGAATTTCAGAAAGAGTCCCTTTGAGTCCTTAACTGGATATTGATTTGTACAGGCATACACAAGGGCACTGGTTTACAAGGAGGACCAGGAAAGGAAACATAGCAAATAAAGAGCAAATCAATCTTACAAGTTCACATTGTTCTATCAGGAGGTTCTATTCTCAGAGTAGAAAGTTCTCTTGTACGTGCAGCATGTGGTAGAGTCCCCACAGGATATTGCTTCTGTGATTAGGACATGTTAGCCTAAACTAGATGATATCTGTATCTTTGCTAATGAAGCTTGAAAATAAACTTCTCAAAGAACTAAATAACACAAAAGAGAAATAAGTAAAAAAATATATTTCATAGCTTATCTTCTTAAAACAAAAAAGTATCCCCATAGAGGCTTATAAAGATGGAGCTAAAATGTATGACCAGAATACAGCACAAAGGTAAGGAAGAACAAGACAGAAATGAAAAGATTGCCAAGTCTCTTACATCATAAGTGAAATGATACCATAATATGTAATACAAACTACAGGGGCTGGGGAGATAGCTCCGAGGCACAAGTGCCTGCTGGGCAAGTGCAAGGTCATGAGTTCAAACCCTGGTCCTACCAAAAAAAAAAAAGAAAAAAGAAAATAATACAAACTACAGAAAACTATAAGTATATAATATAAATTTATAGTAATTATATAAACATAAGTGGGAGATATAAAATAGGTAAAAAATAAGATAGAAGTATTTTGAAAAATTAATCTTACAAGAAAAAGTAAAAGATAAGAAAGGGAACAGAGAGAAGATAGGACAAATATAGCATGTACTATATTAAGGCAGCATATTAAACCTGACTGTATAAATAAATGCTCATACAGTGCAATTATACAGTGATGGACATGGTCATTAGTATGAGCATAGTAATAATTTCATTGGCACATATGTAGGTCAAAACCAATTAAATTTTATATTCTAAATAAGAACAGTATAGTTTCAATTATAGATAGCAAATTATACCTACTAAAGGAAACAATGAAAATAGAGAAAGAAAAAACATCACCATTTAAAATATCTTAAAATAGGGCTGGTTAGCTCTGCAGACTAAAGCATCTGCTTAAACAGGTACAGGGACCAAAGTTCAGTCCCCAGTGTGCCATGCTGGCCCCTACCCCAGGGTTCACTGCAATGGCAAGTTAGACTGGGTGTGGTGGTGTGCACCCATAATCCCAGTGCCTGGGAGGCTAAAAACTGGAGAATCACTACAAATCTGGTCTGTACAGTGAGATTCTATAGTCCCTGTACTAAAATATATAAAAAGATAATAAAAATAAGATAAAATATCTTCAAATTTAATGAGGTAAATTTCAAAGATTCTCAGCAAAAGGCATATATTGCTGTTAGAGTAAAAATGAATATGACAAAAATCTTTAAACTCATCCTTCTAAAAGAAATCCAATTTATAGACAGATGGAATTACTTAAAAGTAAAGTGATACTGAAACAAGATGCCTTGAAATTATTGGTTACAAAGTAATAAAAATGACCATATTTGAACTAAACAAAGAGATTTCAAAGTAACAAAAACAAATATGTAGTTAAAAAAGGGGGGATGGATATGGGGGTATGGATTCACATTGCAAAAGGTGTCCACAGTGTGTTAGTGGCACTTTTTCACTGACAGATGACATAAATTCAATTAAAGTATTTTAGCCCAAATAAAAATCTCTTTTTTCAGAAAAAAAAGTGAGATTTGACCATAGTTAGCATTCTTACAGTTTCTTTAAATGCCCCTGGATAGTCCCATGGAGGCTTTCTCTTCTTTTCTTTTTTCTTTACTTTCTCTCATTTGAGTTTTCAGGCCCATTTAGATTATGCTTCCAAGCTTGTGTGGCTCATAAGTGTTTCCAGAATGAGAACACTGTTGAAGTACCACAAAAGTATAAATGGATGTTCTAATGCCACAGCCTTTCCTATTAACTGTGGAAGCTCTGCTAAAATGAATCAGGAGCCCCAGGGTGAGACAGAAAAATGAAGGGGCACTTTCCAGGACACTGGGTTTATATGGATGTATAATACATTGATCGAGAACACTTTAGATCTTATTCTTTTCCGGGCTTCTTTTGTCTTCTCACTTACCAGCGATACCCACTCATCCGCCCTCTTCTCCCCCTTCTTGTAAAAGCAGTTAACTCATCCCACGAAGGATCAATGGATCCTTCAGTCTTACGAAATCTTTGTTTTATGAAATGTCATGGTTCCATTCATATTTTTGTCTT
This sequence comes from Myocastor coypus, assembly GCA_004027025.1. Classification (NCBI taxonomy): domain Eukaryota; kingdom Metazoa; phylum Chordata; class Mammalia; order Rodentia; family Myocastoridae; genus Myocastor; species Myocastor coypus. Next base: position 15,354 of record PVJA010019367.1, on the reverse strand, counting down.
ATTCTTCCTGTTGGAATATATAATGTTCAAAGTTCTTGTATTTGAAAGGTGGAAGGGCCCAGACTCTGAAATGACATCTTGGTTTCACTGGGTTTTTGGGTTGTTTTGTTTTGTTTTACTACTTAGTACATGGTCTCACTATATAGACTGCACTCATAGCGATTCTCCTGTGTTCAGCGCCCCAGCCCCTGGGATTACAGGTGCGCATCACCACGCCCCATCTCAGTTGGGGTCTCAGCATGTCCCGGGGGGTAGGGCCACAGGGCATGCTGGGGATCAAACCCTGGTTGTTGCTCCTGGCTAAGTGGATGCTTTGCTCTGCTAAGCAATCTGGCCGACCCCTGGTTTCATTGGTTTTGCTTTTTCGTTTTCACGTTTGTTTGTTTTGTTTTTTTTTTTTAATTTAACTAAAGCTATGTAAAGCTTGTGGATTAAACAATAAATTTATAAATTTTTAAAAATCACTCCTTCTAAACTGTTCATGGAGTCCCATGAACAGTCCCATGAACAAACAATAAGTTTCAGTCTATGTGGAAAGTCACACGGATTCCTTCGTATACAGGACTATCACAAGTTACAGCCTTCCCATTCCAGGATATATACCTGAAGGAAATAAAGTCAGTGTGCAGAAGACAGGGCTATGTGCTTGTGTTCATGTAGCACCATTCACAGCAGCCAAGAGCTAAGTTATGGAACCAGTTTAGGCACCTGCCAACAGATGACGGAGGCATGTATATATATATATATATATATATTCATATATATATGAATACATATTCATTCATAAAGAAGTATTCATCCATAAAGAACAAATTAATGCCACTTATAAGACAATGAAAATTATACTATTAAGCTAAATTAACCAAGTACAGGAAAGTACAAGTTTTCTAACACATGTAGAAACCAGAAAATAAAGACAAATTGCAAGTAGAAGAGAGACTGACAGGCAAGGAAAAGGGTGCAGAGAATAAGGGGGTCAGAGAGTGTGATAGGGAAGGTGTATACAATAAAAGCAATTAAAAATTTCACAGAGAAGCCCATAGATTTGCACCACGATTCTTCATTAAATTAGACTTCAGAAGGAGTGCTGCCAGGATGGCTGCAATATGCAGTGACCGTGGAGCCAGCACACCTTCAGCCATTAGCATTTGCATATGTGTTTTTACTCAGTGACGGAGATGCAAGTATTTGCAGAAAGACTTGGCAAAGCTGATGTAAAAATCTGAAAAGTCTAAAAAATTTTTTTTAAAAATCTGAAAATTCACACCACTCAGTTTTCAATATTCCATTTTCTACCATCAATAAACAAATCAGGAAAAGGCCAGTATTTTTATAGGATACTTGAAAAACACAATCAGACAACTTGACTCAGCACACTTCCTGGTTTACGGCCAGGCAGCAGTGAAGTGCATGTGCTAGTGCATGTGAAACGTCTGCAAAGGTACATTTACACCATAAAGAAAAACAAAATAAAATGTAAAAGACTGAAAATATGCAAAGCATATTGTATTACCTGATCATACTAATTTAAATAAGAAATCAATGAAGATGAAACAATCATTACCTTGATATAACAAGCAGAAAAAACAATTAGAAGAATCTCTACCTTTACTACATTTGTTCACCATCTTAGTGGAGATTTTACTCAGAGAAGTAAGGGAAGAAAAGGAAATAAAAAACACATAAATTGAAAGCCGGGCATGGTGGCTCAAGCCTGTAGTCCCAGCACTCAGGAGACTGAGGCAGGAGGATCAGTGGAAGTTTGAGACCAGCCTGGGCTACAAAAGTGAGCTCAAGGCCAGCCTCAACTGCATAGCGAGACCCTGTCTCAAAAAGACAAAAAAAAAAAAAAAAAAAAAAAAAAAAAAAAAAAAAAAAAAAAAAAAAAAAAAAAAAAAAAAAAAAAAAAAAAAAAAAAAAAAAAAAAAAAAAAACATAAATTGAAAAGACAAATGAATACCTTCATATATGCAGATAATATCAAGTTTATTTAAAAACCTTAGGAATATGCAGAACAGTTATGGAGGTAGTATGTGAGTTTAGCAAAGTTACAAGATAAAGAACAATAAGCAAAAAATCAACTATCTTTTAATACATAGGCTGAGCATTTCTATTCCAAAAATATAAAATTGTAATGCTCTAAAATCCTAAATTTTTTGAAAACTGATAAGACACAAGTGGGAAATTCTTCACTCACTCTGTAGGGAGCGTTTTTAGTCCTCGTATTCGTTCAGGAAGTATGCATTTGTAATGCCATGGATAAGTTATTGAAATCCCATTAAATTAATTACAATCTACACTTCCAGTGCTATCTATAATAAGAATAAAGATACTAAGGCATAGTCACATGTATAGGGAACCAAGAGGTCCTAAGTCCCGTCACGGTGATGGCTATCCAGAACAAAGGCCTAGATCCAGGGCTGAACCTGGGTTTTATTCAGTCATGAAGGAGGAGTGGCTTGAGGATGAATGACTGAGAATGGCAAGAAGTAGGTGAGTACTATGAGTTTGGCTAGGTACGAGGCCTACATTTACCTCTTCAATATACTGAAAGATATGCAGAAAAGTAATCTGATTATATTATTATCTAATTTTTTATAATAATTAATACATTGCATATTATTGTCTATGTCATAGTTGTTCAAAGAACAAGATGCAGACATGATTTCTTGTCTAAACATCATTAGTACAGATCTTTCTTTTCATTGCACTGTATATATAGTCCAATAGTCCATAACTGTAGTAGGTTATCAGCTCATCTGGCATTATCAGAAGCTGTTGACTTGAGTCTTTTACAACTTAGCATATTAATATGGCTTTCCTTTTTATACCTTGTGGTTGGACTTTTCTGATGGAAGGTTAGGACCAACATAAAGCAGGATCTATATTACAAAGAATATGTAATTTTTGTATCTGACAAGGTCAATCAGGTCCCCTCAGTTTACCCTGAAACTATGTAGTGCAGTTTGCAGAACTTTTGTCAGTGTCAGCCATCTAGATGAATCACGGCCATTGCTTGACCATTTTGCTCTCTGTGGAATCCTGAATGTTTTCTCTCTAGGTGACTCTCCTTTGGCACAATGTACATCATTAATCCTTCTGTTCTGTGGCTCCATAATCTCCTTGAACAGGAAATTTGGGACTCCACTGAGTTATAGGCCATTACAGTACAGGTTCTTTTAATATAAAATATCCTGTATCCTCACTGACCTGGAAGGGCTAGCACCCAAAATATTGGCTATTCTTGTATTCCTTCCTTTTCTCTATTTGGTCTGCTAACTTAAGTTTTTAACCCTCCAGAAGATAAGGTTAATGATATTATTTCCTATAATGGGCACTTGAGGAACAAGGGGAGGTAACTCAGTAGAATAAGTGCTTGCTTGGCAAGCCCAAGGGCCTGAGTTCAATCCCCGGGTTAAAAAAAAAAAAAAAATCAACTGAAGTTCTACAATTATGGGGGCTTGCCAGGTAACTCAGTTGGTTAAAGCACATGATTTGGCAAACTCTGTCATGTTCCGGGGGCGCAGTTCTATTCTCCCACCCCAGCATGAAGCGTGACAAATGCCCTAAACACAGCTTTAGTCATCCAAAATTTAAAGAAAGAAAGAAAGAAAGAGAAAAGAACTGAAGTCCTTTTAAATAAGCACTTGAGTTTAACATCACTATCTTTCTGAATATCAAATGCCTTAGACATAACATGAAACAGGTATTTTCCATCAATTGTTGATATTCTTAACTTTAAATCCCTATAGAACATTTAAAAAATGTACATTGTTAGATAGAGATTTAGGAACTTAACCATTTACAAATTGTAGCTGTACACTTCTATGGCCTTTTTTCCTCATCTCATATTTTCTGTCATTATTTTCTTTTCCTTCTTTCTTTCTTTTTATTTTTAAACATTTACTTGAGGGTATAGCAATAATTGATATGACATTAGAAGTAGTGCCTAATTATAAGACCAGAGTGATAGGTATTCCAAGCATGGTTTTAGTATTATACATCCTTAGTGTCTTTGCTTAATTTACAGATACCAGTACATATAGTTTGTTAGTTAGCGTGCAAATTCTTCCAATTACCTGCTAGTTTCAAAAGCCCGCTGGAAAGTTTGAGGCCCATTGTGATATTATCTAATGTTTTGGGGTCCTGTGCTTCGGCTCTGTTGTGGACCCTTTCCAGATCCAGGAAGTCATAGCCTCTATCTTGAGTCTCAATCTCAACCGACAGTGTGGAGTGTTGGCTCTTTGTCCTTTCTAGACCTGGTTCATGTTAAACAGCAGCAGGTGTGAATTATCAGGGAAACACATGTACTGTCTTCTAAGCCTACCACCAGCACATCAGCTAGACCATTATGCATTGCTTAAAGCCAATTGAAAGGATACGAAAAAATCCTAGTCAGCTCTGTATCTATCAATGCATGAAAACAGGGGCAGCCAAAATGGAGACAATTGCTCCTCTCTCAAGGAGACTCGCCTGGTGGTCCTCTGCACACCTGACCTCAGGTTATAGTCAAAACTCAGAACTGAACACAGTAAAATATTATTGCCTTTAGGATATCTGTGTAAGGAGTATGTGAAATATAAGTGAATTTCTGGGTTAGGGCTGGACTCTATCCCTGTCATCCTATGTATCTGTAAGTAATTCAAAATATTAAAAACTTCTGTCCAAAGCTTTTTGAATAAGAGATATTATTATAGCAAGATATAAATATTGCAAAATACAAGGCTGGCCAAATAGCTCAGTGGATTAAAGCTCCTACAAGCAGGCACAGGGACTGAGGGTTCTATCCTTGGGCCTGCTGTGCCAGCCCTGCCCCTTGGGCACGCTGAGAGGGCAATTCAGAATGGGCATGGTGGCACACACCTGTAATCCCAGCTCTTAGTAGGCTGTAAACAGGCAAATCACTGGGAATCTGATAGAGTAGTGAAACCCTGAGCACCTTGTAGACCCTTCCCCAAAATTCTAACTAGCTGACTAATTAAATAACTAAATAAATAAATAGTAAAAATTGCAAAATATAAAATTACATTGAGTAATTTCTTAAAAAGTTATACATCACATGGTATAAAACCCAGCCATTCCACTTTTAGGTATTCACCTAAGAAAATCGTAAACATATGTCTACAGAAAGATGTATACATAAATGTTCATAATAAGTTGACTTATAATAGTTATAAACTAGAAATTATCCAATTCCAACAATTGGAAAACAAAAAAAGTTAAAATATCCATACAATATACTGTTACATGGTAATGAAGTTAGATAAATGACTTATGCATGCCACAACATGGATTAATTATGAATTAATTCTGCTTGATAAAATAATACAAAGGGGAAAATACTTGGTTATTTAATTTACACTAATACTAGAGCACATAAACTAATCTTTAATGGCAGAAAATAGATTAATAGTTCTCTAGGGAAAACAAAAAGGATAAACTACAAAGAACATAAATAAAAGGTGGTTTGCATACGTTCAAGTTGCATACATTATAATTTGCGCCTCAATTATCCTTTGTACCTCAATGCAACTTAATTAATATATTTATGAAAATAAAATAACTGAAAAAATGAAGTATTTCATTAAGAGTGCATTAAAGTATAAAATATTCAGGAACAAATTATACAAGTGTATTTAGGGCCTTTATGGCAAAAATTATAAAATATTATTAAAAGACATTAAAATACTTTAAATAATTGTATTCCATCTTCTGTGCATCACAAGAATCCCTATTATTACCATCACAATTTTTCCTAAATTAATCTTTGCCATCAATGTAATCTTATTCAAAATCCAATAGGTTTCATTTTTTTTAGAAATTGACAAATCAATTCTAAAATGCATATGGAAATAAAAAAGATATAAAACGTCCAAAACAATTTTTCAAAAAAAAAGAAAGATGAATGCTAAATGCTACCTGATCGTAGGACTTCTTATAAGAATTTTAAGACAGCATTTAAACAAAATATTGGTATAAATTAGAGTACAAATTCCACAGTAGGCCCACACATATTATACTGATATTTGATAAATGTGGTAAGGCAGTTCAATGTGGAAAATTGAATTTCACTGTGCTAGGACAAGAGGAAATGGAGGGGGGTTAATATGAAAAAACCCATAACCCTGAGCCCTTACATTTATATGTAAAAATTAAATTGAATAGAGTCATGGATTAAAATGTAAAAGCAATAGCTATAAAGTTTCTAGAAGAAATCTGAATATTTTCACCTTACATCAGGCATGATGGCATAAATAAAATGCAAAGAGTCTAGATATTAAAAAGTTAATAAATCCTACACTGTCAACATTTAAACTCTTCTTTAAACAAAAGCACTACATAAGGCCAATTTCTATCTTACTCCGCCTTACAAAATCACAGTCCTCAAGGATTGCTTTCACATGTAATTCCAAAACATTACCATTGGGAATTACTATTTATACTCTCAAAAATAAGAACTAGGCATTTCATCAGACCAAAAAGTAGCTTTCTTATAGGCCCAATGAATAGTTACAATGTGAAATGGACGACAAATAGTTTTCTACAGAAATAAAATTACACCAAGAAAGAAGAGAGTAAAATGTAAATTAATGGTGAGCCATAAAGTTTCCCAATGTGGCTGGGAAAATTTCTAGTGTTTATTGAGATAACTTAGTTTTCAAGAAATAAGTTGACCTTAAGCACAAGAAGATAATCCTTAGAACTTAAATTATTCTTCTAGAGAATTATATTTAAAATTCACAAGAGGATCATAGAAATTTACTTGCTGAGAAACCCTTCTTCGCAAGTCATGTCATGAAAATTCCTGTACAAGGGCAACCTTACAGTCTTTATCCCGTTCTATGTTGTATTATGTTAATATAAAAGTGAGAAACTAAAGCACTATAGTTTTTTGTCAGTCTAATTAAAAGAAAAAATGTTAAATAAGAAGAAAGATGTAAAAGAATTTTAAAACTATTTTAATTTATATGTATCTGAAACAAAATCTCACCAGCCATGGTAGCTTATACTTAGCATCCCAGCATGTGGGAGGCAGGAGGACTGCTGAGAGTTCAGCCCGTGTAGGCTACATAGTGACTTTAAGGCCAATCTGAACTACATCGTGTGACCCCGTCCAAAAAAAAAAAAGAGAAAAAAGTAAAAGAAAGAAAGAAAAGCAAAGAAAAACAGGAACAAACTCTGAGTAGTTCCCAAGAGCCTGTTTTGTATCTAAATAATACTTTTGATACAGAGCATATAAATCTATATAATAATAATTTTAGAAGTCATGCCAAGAATCAGGCAACTGAGAGTTTATTTGTACTGCATATTCTGATTTTCTCTAGCTGAATTTTGGAAATTTGGATGTATACATTTGAAAGAATATCACAAAGCAGGCATCTATAAATAATATGCTATTATTACATAAGTAAAGCGGATTTGTTTGACAAAATAGAACTAAACATTCACATGTAATTTTATTCATAGTTCAAACACTCAAAATAACTATAACTGACAGTTGGATATCAGTTATTTATATAATAGCAAATCCATGCTACCAAAATTGAAGCATTCAGTACACACTGCTTGTTTTCCTGAAAGTGCATAAATATTTTAGCCATAGTACATATATGGCTACCCTCACTATTCCAGCTTTTATGTAATTTAAAACTCAGCAAGTCTTAATTAAAAATGTAAGCCCAGAGGAATGTTATAGATTCCTGAACAAAAGGAGATTTTATATTCATCAAATTCCTTTGTTGGGAGTTTGGTAACCTGATTTATTTCATTGCAACAATAAAAATTATGTCTCCATTGGTTTTTCGCTTTGTATTCTAAACATAGGGGCATCGGTTTTATAAAAGTGGTTTACTTATAATTTATCCACCATTATCTACGTTAGAAACTTATCTTTCATTAAATTACAAATTAGAATATTAAGTAATGTAGAGATTAAAGGATTAGGAATTACAACCCTTATGGAGTTTATTGAGATTCCATTACCTTTTCATGAGTCTTTGTCCTTAAACTACAATGATAACTTTGTTGAATTAGAAAGCTATGTAAAACTGAATAATTATTGTTGCTCATTCTTGCTCGCCTTTTTCCAAGACTACAGGGATCCAAAATATTAATTCTTTATTGGATTTGTCAATGAAACAGTTGCCAACATGGAATTGGAAAGAGAAAACTATCCTACTCAGAACATAGAGCACAAATCCTCAAATTAGTCCTAATAATTAAAGCATCTTGCAAAGGGCTTCAATGACAGGATAAACTCATCTGTCCCTAACACAGGCCCATATCAATTGCCCTGAGCATGGTGTGCTGAGACAGAACAAAGAAAATCAAAATGCAGACCCTGACGGCCTATATAAAGCCTGACACTGGTCAGAGCAGCCTCTCGACTGTGATCTTTAAGTGCTTTTAAATAAGTTTAAATACCAACAGGGGGTTAATTTCAAATCAATTTGATTCTATTCCTGAATTAATGCTTTCCTAAATCTGCTTTTATAATTTCTACTTATCAAGGATTGCCCTTCTGGTATAAAAACTGAGCCAAGACTCAGTTATCAAATACTATGAAGGGTTCTGTTAATTAGATAGTTTATCTGTGATGAGTTGTTGACACTGAGATGACGTGTGTAAAATAACTTTAAAATATTCTGCAGGGCACTAACATGGTGGCTCAAAGCATTATTCTTCTGTTTTTTAGACCCTGCTTCGAGTCAAGCTAGAATCTCTTAGAAAAAAATAATGTGAGAGTTGTAACACATTTCTTAACCATACAATCATTCATCTTTCAAAATTATACATATGAAAGAATGAATCTTCTGGTGCTCTTTATTAGACTGCTGCAGGCCATTCTAACTAACCCAGCCTCTTTCCCATACTGGATGGTCTTTCACTGCTCAGTACTGACTGCCAGGAAATTCATCATTGCTGTTATTAAACACAATTCTCAGGATTTGCTCTTTTTTGCAGTGTTTCTTATAAAAGCTTTTTTTTTGGTGATTTTTCCCTCTGGCTTCCCTTTCTACCTCCTTTTAGGGCAACCCAGGAGAAATCTCAGAAATGGAAATATTTTTTTCTCATGTAGGCAAATTAAAACTCCAGCTGTTAAAGGCTTTTCTGTCTGTCAATTTTCCTTGTCAAGTTATGGACTAGAAAGGTAGAGGCCAAAAACAGCCCACAGGGAATGGCTTGGAGCCATAGAACAAGCTGGTATCTTTCTATTTTCTAGAGGGAAAAATTTTGGACACCAGTTTTTAACATCAGGAAAGCTACTAATTAATTAGCCCATAAATTCTTAAAAGAACAAATCATTCCTTATTTTGCTCTTTGGTTTTTATTTAAGTTCCCACTTAAATACTAATTTTACTTACAAATTCATTTTGTTAAATTTTTATCTGCTTTTCTTAGTCATATAAGAGATACAGTACACTAAAGTTATAGTGTCTCATAGGATCTCTAGTTTTAAGGTTTCACTACTTAATTAATAGCCATAATATTTTAAACCAGCAGGTACATTACTTACCTGCTGTTTCTTTCAAGATAGTGAAGTTCTGTGCTAAAATCACCAAACTAAGTTCATACCTGATAGTTACTGCTATCTGTGTGCCTCAGGCAACTTGACTACCGGAGTTTTTGGGTACATATTTGTAAGTAAGGAGAAAAAAATTTATGAGCATCTTTTCCATTTATAATATTGTACTATGATTCTCCTTATTGAAAGAAATTATTCTTACAAAAGTATAAAAATGGAGTCAGCATAAGGAACTATGTAACAAGCAGCCATGCTAAACTGCTTGTTCATTGTCATCAAAGGCTACTTTGAAGTAAATTACAAACAAGAAAGGAGAAGATTTGGAACCAGGAAAAAAGAAAGAACACTAGACAAATACTTGTGGCTTGGTGCTAGGTAAGTTCCTAAAAATTCAGTAAATGTGAAAAAGATAGCAAATCAAAACCTCTGAAGAAAGGCTAGAATCAAAACAGAAACAGTTTGATTATCTTCTTCTTTTTCAGTATAAAAATGCCAAGAATCTCTAACATGCCCCTAAAGTCATGGAGGAGGATGTTTGGAATGTCCTGGTAGAGAAAACAGACTCTTCTCTTTTGTTCATGGTTGAGGGATGTTGTTTAAGAACATCCTGTCTAAAATGATTGGCTTAAGAGCAAAACACACACTGGAGGCCATGAAATATATGTTCTAATGATATGAAACTTTCTGGATATGTAATATGTTAAGTGTTCATAATGGCGATCTCTTTTGTGCCCACATTGAGCGCTAATGGTTTTAAAGGAAATTCTTCTGTGTGTTTCTTTTGTTGCTCTCCTTGATTTATGCTGTCCATTTCTTGACCTTTGTTGACCTGTGATATAGTGAAATATCTATGGGTAAAAAAAAACACTACAAAAATATAAAGCCTAGTGGCTTCGGTTATGTGAAGTATTTCTTCTCTTTCTAAAAACCCTCCCCCAGCCTCTAGGGTCTCTGTTGTAACTGAATTTTTACAAAGCAGCCATAGTCTACAAGCTACTCACATACCTGGTCTTTTGGCAAAAAAAAAAAAAAAAAAAAAATCATTAATATTTTTTGAGCATGTTGAAAGAATCAGTTCTCAAATGGAATACACATTGCCTGCAAAGGTAATAAGGATGATAATTTCCAGATTTCAATGATTTACCATTTGAAAATATAAAAGTAGTTTTTTTTTTTTATCCTAAAAAGGAGTTTTTTTTTTTTTAATCTTAAAACATCAAGTAGTAGACACTACCCATGGTAAGACAGCAAAAGAAGATAGATGGTGGAATCACCCACTCCAGATAATGTGTTCTCCTCCTTCATTTCTGCCTCCTAAGAGCCCTGGCAGAAGCTTCTTCCTTTCCTCTAGGACACCGTCCCTCCCCACACTGGACCTCCATTTCTGAAATCATTACTTTGGAGAAGCATCATGTCTCAATAGCCTTTGCTTAAAATCAAAATATAAAATATGGGCTCTGTTTCCAATTTCTTTATGGCCCTGATAGTACTACCTGAGCCAAATCCTCTTAAAACAGCCTTTCTTGATCCAGTACTTTGGTTTCCATTTCATTAGTAGAGAATAAATGGCAACAGCTGCATACATTTATATTAATCTAAGGTACACAACTCATAGATAGAGATTTCATTGAATAAGTAAAAAATATTTACTTTTCATTTTCATCTATAGAGTTCTTGGATTGTAGGAGCAAACTAACTTCCCTTAACCTCCTATGTAATCATTCCAATTTGAAATAGGAACACAGAAAAGAACTAAGGGAATTGTCATAGGCCAAGTCCAAGAGTAAAGAATAACATTTTTTGTTCACCATAAATCATTCATCTTTTTCTCAAACTAAATGATGTACATTGTCAGTTTCTTAAATATGTATAGCACTCACAAAATGTGAAAAAAAATTCAAAATATTTGTGATATAAAAATAAATCACAACATGGGGCTGGGGAGATAGCTCCGAGGCACAAGTGCCTGCTGGGCAAGTGCAAGGTCGTGAGTTCGAACCCTGGTCCCACCAAAAAAAAAAAAAAAAATCACAACAATATGAAAATAAATCACAAAATAAACTGTACTTTAAAACCCAAAAAGCTCAGAAAGCTCAATACCTTCTTTAACATAGGTTCTCATTTTGGTTCCATGTTGTACTTCCAGTACTTGATAGGTAATAAAGAAATTATTAATTGACTAGATGATGAATTTTGTCAGTAGTTTGGGATAAGAGGAGAAGACGGAGAATGAGTGAAGTGCATCACCTGTAGAAATAGGACAAAGACAAAATAAAGTTTTTGGCTGTGAAAAATGTGCAGAAGAAGGTGGGACCTATGAGGAACTTCTCAGTTTCTGACTTAGGAGACCAGAAGATACCATGCAGGCAGACAGAGAACAGAGGGACAGGCTGATACGTGCACAATGAATCCTATATTATAGTTGGTAAATTAAAAATGTTGTGGGAACACAGAAAGAGGGTTCTTTGGTGACAAGTGGGATATAGATGTTTGAACTAAATGACATTGTGCCTAGGAGGTCAATATCATGTGTAGAATAATTATTATGTCAGTGCATAAGGTTGTCAGTGTGATTGTTAATTTAATGCGTGAGTTTCACAGGCCTAAGGGATACCCAACTTAAATATAACTGCTTCTGCTACACAAAAACATATTTGTGTAGGTGTTTAAGAAAGACATTGACATTTGAGCCAGCAGACTAAATGAGGTAGACTCTCAGCAATGCCCACCACTTGCCTGGGATCTGAATAGAACAAAAAGGCAGATGAATATGAAAAGGAAAGTGAAGTATGGTGACTGTTTCCCAAATTGTTGGTCAGATACAACAAATCCAAATCAAGCTTTGGCAGAACTACATTTTAGCCATTAAAACACAATTCTGATATTTACATTAAAAAAGAAACAGAAATGAAAAAGGAAAAGAAAAACAAAAGAAGGAATTAATCTATGCAATATTTAAGATATTCAAATTTAGTACTGATGCCAACATTAAGGCTCACTAAAGTGCCATAGGAATATACAGAATGTACATTGAGAATGTACTCTTAAGTGAAATAAATCATCCCTGCATATGTAAACATCATACTGTCTCCTTAGAGTAAGAATCTGAAAGAGAAAAATGGAATTTTAAGGGTACTATAGACATTGATAAAGGGGAATGAACTTATTAAAAAAAAAAAAAAAAAAAAAAAAAGAATTTCCGAGTAGAGGAGAACAAAAGAGGGAGTCGGGGAAAGGGATTTATCTGTGTATGTGAGCAGAATGGTTTTGATCACTGTACTGCACATTCTTTTTTTTTTTTTTTGCGGGACTGGGGATTGAACTCAGGTCCTTGCGTTTGCCAGGCAAGCACTTATTCTACTGAGCTGTATCCCCAGCCCTTGTACTGCACATTGTTGCTAGTCTATGGAAAGAAGCTGTTAATGGTTTGTTTCTTCTCTTTCAGTCTCCTTTTTGCTTTCTTAATTTCTTATACATTTTTTCTTCCTTTTTCCAATTTTACATGCATATATCTGATAATATGAATAACTGGTTCAAAGACAATACTATGTATTACAACATAAACTATGAAATTCATATTACTTTAAGTGAAAATCTGTATCAATTGTAATTTTTTGTTTTAATTCTAACTTCTGCTCTCTTTTAAAAATAAAAAACAGAAATAACAATAAAAAAGCATATAAATGACAAATTCACTCTAGTGGAGCTGGGAAATCCATCTCCTTTCCTTGAACATCAGAATTTTATATTCTCAGATCTTAGAAGTCTAAAACTGGCACCTGAAGTCAAAGATGCTCAGCTCTTTGTTCTTGGGCTGAAAGTCACATCATTAGTTCCCATGACTCTCAAGTCTTCTGAATCAAACTAAATAATATCACCAGCTTCTTTATCTTCATCTTTTAAAAATGTTATTAATTTTAATAAGAAAGAAATAATAATGAGAGGGTTTCAAAACAAGTTAGCAGGACAGCCACAACAATTAGTACATTGCATATTGTTATCTTCATAGTAGTGGTTCAGAGTACAAGATGCGGTCATAATAACTTTTCTAAACACTGTTAGTAAAAATATTTATTCTCATTGATCTAAAAGAAAGCAGTTGTATGTATAGACCAATAGTCCATAATAGTAGTGGGTTGTCAGCACAACTGGCAATGTCAATTGACTTGAGCCTTTTACAGCTCAGCACATTAATATGGCTTTGCCTTTTATACTTTACTTAAACTTTTCTGCTGCATGGTTAATACCAAGTTAAACCCAGACCTATATAACAAAAAATGTAACTCTATCTTCATCTTGGAGATAGCATGTTGTGGGAATTTTTAACCTTCATAATTATAATAAATCTTTTTATTCATTCTATCTATTCATGTCTATCTATTCATTCATCTACCTATCAAACACCTGTTCATACAGCATTGGAGAAATCTAACTAATAAACACAAAGAATACATTTAAAGTAGCATAATAGTTGATATCCACAGGAGAGTGGTTCCAGATACCCACATAACATAGAAGTTCATAGCTACTTATATAAAATGTCATATTGTTTGATTATAACAGACACATCTTCCCATAGATAATATTTTTAATATCTCCAGATTATTGATAGCAATGTAAATGCTATGTACTTTCCCTCACTTTGTATTCTTAGGAAACAATGACTTACTAAAAAGAGTGTTCATATTTTGTAGATACTTTTTTCAAATATTTTCAATATTGCAATTGCTTGAACTCATAAATAAAGAACTGAATAATATAAAAGGTCAATTATATAGTAATATATTTTGAAACCAGGAGTGTGATCTCTTCAGTTTTGTTTTTAAATCAATAGAATCTTTTGCAATTTCATTTGAATTTTGGTTTTACATTTCTGGGAAAAACAACACAAGAATTTTAATAGCAATTACATTGCTGTGTATTGCTTTGTGCCAAATTTGCATAAAACATTTGAAAATGTAAAAAGATAAATATACTTATTTTATATTTTCTTTTTTTGTGGCACTAAGATTTAAACAAGAGTCCACGCTGTTTACACTAAGCTACATTCCAAGCCCCCTCTTTATTTTACAGCAGAATCTCACTAAGTCTCTAAATTGCCCAAGATGAGCTTGAATTTGTGGGTTTTCTACCTTATCTTCTTAGAGTACTAGAATTACAGGTATGCATCCATATGTATAGCTAGAGATCTTTCCATTTATTTGTGTTTTTCTAATCAACTTTTTATGGTTTTTAATATACCCATCTTTCATTTAATACAATTGTTCCTAAAAGTTTTATTCTCAATGATGATACCATAAGAGGATTTTTCCTTAATTTCTTCTTTCAGATAGATAACTTCAGGCTTAAAAATGTAGTTCATTTTGTGATCATGGTATCTCCCCTGCCAGGTAAGTATAAGTGCAGCTCATTTTGAAGACTGAGTGTGTATCTTGATAAGTGACTGAGTTGGTTCACCTATTCTAACAATTTTTAGTTATTTCTTGAGTGTTTGGAGTTTCACATTACCTTCAAACAATTCACAACTTGGATGCTTTTACTTCTTTGCATTGTCTACTTGCTTTATTTATAATAAAAAAAGAATTTATTTTATTTTTCAAAGAGAATAAAACTATAGGCGGGCATGGTGGCACACACCTGTAATCCCAGCACTTGGGAGACTGAGGCAGGAGGATTGGTGTGAGTTCGAGACCAGCCTGGGCTACAAAAGCGAGTTTCAGGCCAGGTTGAACTGCATAGTGAGACCCTGTCTCAAAAAGACCAAGAGAGAGAGAGAGAGAGAGAGAGAGAGAGAGAGAGAGAGAGAGAGAGAGAGAGAGAGAGAGAGA
>PVJA010019366.1:0-38561 GCA_004027025.1 Myocastor coypus | reverse complement strand
ACCTCTGTAGAAGAACCACCTTGGAGTCTCCAGACCAAACGCCCATAGACACAGCATAACACCACCAAAGTGCAGAGGTCGCTTCCATACAAAATGATAACAACAAGGAGTAGGAGGCAATCTCAGGACCCGTGCCCACCCAAACCAAATACAGAAGACACTATCATGGAAGAAAATGAGAATTATACAGATGAAACCTTTAAAAGGATGCAATAATACATAATGATAAACAACATGCACCATTCCAGACATTCAGATGTCTTAGGGTCAGCAAAAAAAAAAAATCCTTGCTAGCAGAAATGACAAAAAATCATCACAAATAATCATTGTATCATAATGCCAAATGTAAAATTATTTGTATTAACTGAGTCCTGCTGGCTTTCTCCCTCTTGGCTGATGATCAGTCTTCAGGACACTGATCATAGTCATTTGGTCTTCATGAATCCAATGAATGTCAACAAAATATGCTAGGTTATATTTGTTAGTACATCATGTACACCATGTCCTCAAAGTGAGGAATTGATTGATGTCATTCTGTACGAAAACCTTGTATCCAATCCCCTACCTATCTACTGACTTATAATCCAGAGTGATTGGCAAAGTGGTAGATTCCCCTAACATTCATTCCATATTTCTTGTCTCTGCCCTCACTGATATATCCTAGACTTTGAACTAATCATCTATGCTAATCCAAACAGTGAATACATATCCCTAAGAAAGCATTATGCAAAGGTGACTAGGACTAAAATAGAAAAGGTAACATGTGTAGAGACTCTCTGGTAGTATCTCTGTGTGAAGGAGGAATAGCAGCGTAATTTTATGAATAAATAGAAAATAAATCCCATAATAATACATACAATCACAAAAGATTTTAAATAACAAGAGCAACTTTGGGAGAGGAAAACAAAATCAGACATGTCAGATTGTTTTCAAAAATCCATTACAAAGCTCTAATTATCAAAACAGTGTGGTACAAACCAGTGGAACAGAGTAGAGAGCCCACAAATGCACCCACATATTAAGAGTCAACTGGCTTTCAACAACGTTGCCAAGATTACTCAATGCGCAAAGGATAAGCTCTTTAATACACTGCTGGAAAAACAAGATGTCTGCATTTCAGTCGAATAAAATTAGACCCTCTGCTACATCTCAGACCAAAATTAACTCAAAATAAAGACTGGAAAAAAAAGTTCCATGACATCGATCTGAGCATGATATTAGATATGATCCCAAGTGTAAGTAATAAAAGCAAAACAGATAAATTTGGAATCACATCGAAGTCAAAGGCTTTCTGTCAGATGCCTACCTATCTACTGCTTTTTAATCCAGAGCAAAAGCTCCAGTCCACAGAGTACAGAGTCAGTCCACAGAATGGAGGATAAATGTGCAACCTGTATGACTGATGGGAGTCAAGATCCAAAGTACATTTTTAAGCTTTAAATAATATGATTGATATTGCGATATTGGAAGGAAATGCTAAATAAGCAGAGGAACAATGGAAATGGGGGGAAAGGGAAGAGGAGAAAGGAAAAAAGGAATACAATTTAAAAATAGAAACAAAGCTTTTGCAAATGGGGAGGGTAAAGGTATTGAAGTGTGGGAGAGAATGAAAATAAATAATTAAGATATATTATTTATATTATACATAGATACAAACTTTTTATGGTGAATGTAGTCAATATATATATTATATATGAAAACTATGTGCCAAAAAACAGAAGGTTTAAAAATCAATTAGTAAATAATGTAACAGTGAGAGAGTTCCTAACCTACTTTTAAAATAGGCTAAGAAGCTGAATAGACATTTCTCCAGTGGAAAACAGATGATCTGTAACAGATATATAAAAAACATGCTAAATATCCCTAGGCATCAGAAATGCAAAATAAAACTAAAAAAAAAAACAAACTACCTAACATTTGTTAGAACATCTTTTATCGAAAAGACAAATAATGAAGTGCCATCAATGATGTAGACAAAAGGGAATCTCTGCTCACTGCTAGTGGAAAACAGCATACATGTTCCTCAAAACATTAAAAATAAAACTTTCATACGAACCAGCAGTCCCATCATTAAGTATGCATCTAGCACATGTGGAAAATATACTCTAGAAAAGTATCTGAGGGCTGGCCAAATAGCTCAGAAGATTAAACGTGCCCTCAAGCAGGTGCTGGGGCTAAGGGTTCAATCCCTGGGCCTGTTGTGCTGCTACCCCCTCCCCCTGGTGCATGCTGAGACTGGCAATTGAGACTGGGTGTAGTGGTGAGCGCCGATAGTCCCAGCTCTTGGGAGGCTGTAAACAGGTGGATCACTGCAAGTCCAATCTAGTAGTGAAACCCTGAACACCCTATAGACCATTTCTAAAATACAAAAGAGAGAGAGAGAGAGAGAGAGAGAGAGAGAGAGAGAGAGAGAGAGAGAAAGAAAGAAAGAAAGAGAGAAAGCTATCTCAACTTTGGTGTTTACTGTGGTATTATTCACAATAGTCAAGACATGGAATCAACTTAAATGCTTCTCAGGAGATCAACTGGTAAGGAAAACGTGGTGTGTAAACACAAAAGAATGCTCTTCAGCTCTGGGAAACAAAGGAGGGACTTCTGTCATTTGAAACAACATAGAAGAAGCAGCAACACTCTACTAAGTGAGATAAGTCAGTCTAAGAAAGATAGATGCAACACGATCTTACATTTAGAATCTAAAAATGTTAAATTTATAAGAACAGAAATAAAAATTTATTATGAGAGGCTTAAAATAACTGCAAGAAAGGAAAAATTAAAGTAATGCATATGCTTCAGAAAGTGGAAAGAATGATGAAATAAATGTGTTGAAAGTAAGAAGGAGGAGTCGGGAGATAGCTCAGGGGCAAAAGTGTCTTCCTAGAAAGTGTAAGGTACTGAGTTCAATCCCTGGTCGTACAAAGGGAAAAGGAAGGCAGAGAGGGAGGGAAGGAAAGAGGGAAAGAAGGGAGGGAGGGGAAGTTTTTTTTAGGGTAAGTCATGTCAGTGTATCTTTCTTTCTAATAAATTCTTAAAAAAGAATATAAAATATTAAAGAAATTTGAAAATGATCATAGTTTCACTAAACAAAATGATAGGAATGAAGAATGTTATTTTTCATAGTTTTGTCTTCTGGTTAGCTGTCCAGATTACCACATATAAGCATACAAAACTGGTCAAGAAAATTAAAGGACAGAAGAAAAGAAAAATTGAAGCATTAACAGCTCCTTATAGACCACTAGAAGTCAGGAGTACAATGATGCACTTTTATTGTTTATATACATACATGCGCATATACATACACATTTTCCTCTACCTTCTTTCTTTCTTTTCTCCTTCTGGTAGTCCCAGTTGCTCCTTCCCTTTGAACAGTTTCTTTTCTTTTCACATTACCTAATGTGCCTATCAGATTATTCACTCATTCAGGTTCTTACACTAGTAAGGCAACACAATGTTTACACACACTGGTGTGATTTATTTAACTTATGAGTATGCTTTCTAGTTACACCAATATACCTACAAAATCCTCAAGCTTTATTAGCTGAGTGATATTCAATTGTGTAATTTTTTTAAATTTAAACATTCCATTTGCTTTTGCTTCTGTTTTCACTCTTCAAAATTTAATTTAATTTAATTTAATTTAATTTAATTTAATTTAATTTAATTTTAAAATGAAATAAGCTGCTTAAGCATCGCAGGATTTGATTGTGGCATGCGGTGCCAGCCCCACCCCCAGGGCACACTGAGGTGGTGATTGAAACTGGGCATGGTGGTGCACACTTGTAATCTCAGTGCTTGGGAGGCTGGAAACAGGAGGATCACTACGAGTCTCATCTACATAGTGAGGCCCTGTAGAGCCTGTACTAAATACATGAAAATAAATAAATAAAATAAAATTTGAACACTCATTAGATTTTTATTATAATCCATATATAGGTATCAAATATATGTTTGAAGTCACAAATTTTGTTTTGTTTTGGTATTTGTCTGTTTGATTTTACTCATTTTGAGAAAAAAAGATAAAAGAGCAATGAAACAGCTTCAAAACAAGTTAGTAGGATGTTACAATAATTAATACAATGAATATTGTTGTCTTCATAGTTTTTCAGAGGATAAGATGCAAACCTGATATCTTGTCTAAACAATATTAGTACAAACTTTTTTCTCAATTAACTAAGAAAAAGTAGCTGTATATCTATCCTAACTCATATCATATTCCCATATATATACATATATATATATATATATATATATATATATATATTTCTTTTTAAACTATCTAGTACTAGGACAAAATATCATACCATCTCTCATAAGTAGATTGTAAGTCAGGCATATAGTATGAATCATAGAATGAAAATTACAGTTTAACAATATTCAGAAAGTTAAAAATTAACAAAAATGAAATTAAATATAATAACAATATTCTAAAATTTAAATCAAATCATGAGTTCAACTTAAAAGCCAGAATATTGTATATCATATGTACTGATCCATAATCAATTCAGAGTATTCACATAGTATTTGAATAGGTTCTTATATACAAAGATATCAACTAAGAAAAAGTTTCCATGGTAGTAAAGCATCACTAAGAATAAAATATAACATAAATACTGGAATTACAAATATATGACCAGAACTTCTAACAGTTTGGGAATAGGATAGCGCACAAAGTTCTAGTAGGTCATGTACATGGACACTGTCCATGAAGTTTACTAGTGACCAGGTGTCATTTGTCTGAGCTACTGCTATTTCCTTGGTATCTGCCCTGTAGACTCAGACAGAATCATGACCCATACAGCGCAGGAGAAGTCTGTTTGTAGAATATGCCAGTAGACATAATCTGCTGCAGTATACAAAAGAATAGTTGAAAGACTTTTTGTATACCTCATTTTCTCCTTTGTTTGATTGTCTGCCCTATTTGGTGGGTACTTTCCATTCTCCTTCACAGAGATTGGTCATTTTGATCCCTGTCTAGAATATCTTTTAGTAAACTGTGTAGGGTTACCTTTCTCATTATGAAATTCTTTAGTTGTTCTTTGTCCTGTAAATATTTCACTTCTTTATTATACTTGAAAGAGAGTTTTCCAGGGTATAACAGTCTGGGCTGAAATTTGTTTTCTTACAAGACTTGAAGTACTTCGCTCTATTCTCTTCTTGACTTTATGATTTGTGAAGAGAAATCTGCCATTATTTTGGTGAATTTTCCTTTAAATGTGATCTGTTTCTTTTCTCTAGTAGCTTTTAGTATACTGTTCCTGTGCTGAATTTGTGGGATCTTGATTATTATATGTCTAAGTGTGGTTTCAACTGAGTGGATGTTATTTGGAGTTCTATATGCTTTGGTTACCTCAATGTCAAATTGATTTCTCCTATTTGGACAGTTTTCTGCTATTACTTCTGCCCATATTCTTTTTATATCATTTGCATTGACTCCTTCTTTCTCATTGATGCCTATTAGTCTCATGTTATTCACCTTTACATTGCCTTGCAGATTTTGATCTATTTTTTCCTGCATCATAGCTGTTTTTAAGAGAATTTTTTCTTACCTTTTCATTAACTTCAACGGTGTCTTTAATGTCTGAGAGTCTATTTTCACTTGCATTGAAATGTTCTTGCATCTTGTGATCGACATTTTAATTTCCCGTATAGTACTTTGAATCTGCTTCATGCATTCTAATACTTTCCTATATTTCTCATTCAAAGATTCCATCATTTTTCTATTCTCTAATTTTTAACAGTATCTTCTTTAGAAGCAGTCAGTACTTCTTTCATCATAGTTATCATTTCTTTTTTTAATTCAGAAGTTATTTCTGATCTGATTTCCTCTATACTTTTCTGCACTTGTCTCTTTACTTCAGATGCTATTACTTCAGAGATTTCAGGCATGTGGCTTCCAGTTTCTTCTATGCTACTGTCCCCTGCATTTGTTCTGGGTGGGCTCAGACCCTGAAAGTGCATTTTGCTCCTTCTCTTTGTCATTTTGTATAGTGCAGCCTTCTTACCTTTGGTGTTGAGCTTTGGTAGAATTCTTACCTTCACACCAGATCTGGATCTACCAAGATTGAACTTATCCAGGTGTATGTGGCTTGGTTCTGCCTCCTGTGCTCCACCTCTTTCTGCTGCAGCTCATGGAGGTGAACCTGCTATGTCACTCTGGCAAGATATTCTGCTCTTGCTTCAGCTGTGTGCGTCTTGTCTGTAGCCTCTCTGCAGGGAGTTCTGCTGGAGTTTTCCACACTATGACTGTCTGACAGATGAAGTTCCACTCACATGCCATGCCTTATTGCTGGGTCAAATCTTAAATCACAAATTTTATAAGTTTTGCGTATCATATAAAAATTATTATAGCACTTGGGGGGCTGAAAAACAGGAGGATCATTATGAGTCTGATCTGTGTAGTAAGACCCTGTAGACCCTGTACTAAATACATAAAAGTAAACAAAATTAAAATTACCATGTAACATACAATAATTTGCTAGTGGATAATTATTAAAATTTATACAAAAACCTGTGCATGAACACTGAAACAGGTTTTGGTGTAACAGAAGTTAATTCACTGGACTTAATTTGACTAAATCTTACCCAGGAGATTGAGAACATAACCCCTTCAAAAAGCCTTTTCTCCTAATTCTGCCAAACAAAACAGCCTGAAAGCCTCCTCCTTACTAGACCATGGGTCTATCTTTGATGCAGCGCTAGTATTTCTCCCTACAGTATTTACAACTCTTCCATTTAAACTTCATTTGATTTTATGCCCCAACCCAGAAATCAGAAAGCTTCTCCTTATTTTTCAGCCCTTTTTGATGTATGCATTAATCTTCAGAAATAATATCCCTTACAAGAGACTTTCTGTGTTTTAGATATGCTTGAATTTATTCAGAATAGTCTGAGTTAACTGCATATATAATTCCTCAGCTGAATACTAAAATCCTGGCCTTTAGACACACTGGACAAGAAAAGGAAATTATCAATCCTGATTCATATTCTGTCTCTTTTTTCCTCTCTTAGATGAGCAGTGGGCTTATAAATTATTCCTTAAATCTGACACAGGAAGATGGTTTCATGTCCTCAAAAGAATTACTCTTCCCACCCATAACACAAAGTTAGTGTAGTTGATTAATATTTTTATTAGTTTAATTTTAATCTATAAAATAAATTCTTATCCAAAGCAAGATGAATTAGACAATTAAATCACTGTCTTGGCTTTGGAAATAACTCAACTTCAAATTTCTCACTCTGTAAATTTGCTGTGCTAAGAACCTTTTTCCTGTTTAACATTCAGGACAGAAGCAATGTTCATGTCTATAGCCTATTTGTCAAGAAATAACACTAATGAACAAGAGTCCCATTTGAATAACAACAGTGGACTAGACACGATAGAATAGAACAGGCCAGGGCAACTTCAATTCTCCATCTTAAAATTACTTACTATTGTTGAGAATAATAGACCATCAAAAGGACAAATTCAAATCTCAAATTGGTTCCTGTCTTCCCAGGAGAAGCTGCTGTCTGATTCTGATCTGTCTTTCACATGTTGCTTTCACTCAGATGTACAATTCCAAAGTCTAGAATGTCATTCCAGTATGCAAAGAAGTATTGGCATTAATGAGGGTTATATTTAGAAATCCTTCTACTGTGAGGTAGACTATGCTGTAATCTTAAACTTGTGAATTTTAAGGTCACAGTGAGGACATATAAACCAGCTGAAGTTTCAAAACCATGGAAATCGGCTCCTTGGCCAATGCCAGGTTGTTCAAACTTCTTCCTCAGATTAAAGTAAGTTTGTTCATTCTTTCGTCATCTCACATGACTACTAGTTTACATTTAGTGTCAGCTTACAGAGCAGCAACCATGTCAAATATTTCTGATCACTTTGAAAACAGAAAAACACAGCTACAGAGTACATTGTGTGAGTGGCTGAGTATTTCTAGTCCTAGAAGTGACTACAATTCATTGACCGAAAAAAAAAAAAAAAAAAAAATGACCTGCCCAAACTTCATGGTGCTAGAATTCATAGAGAAGAAAACACAAACTATCACAAAATAAAGGCAAAAAGAGAGACAGAGGAGAGAGTTCTGTTTTGAAGTAAGTGGGGGGAAAAAAAAGACATGATGAGTACCGTGGTAGAAAAGAATGTAAAATGAAAGGGGTAAACAAGGCCTCTTCAAGATACAGTAGTCCTCTACAAGACAGGTTCATCTTGCAGTCCTCCCTTTATCCTTCCAGATGCCCTTTTGTTTTCCTATTTGGCTCTGTGCCTTGCATATCAACATTCAAGGCCTCCCTTAGCAGGCTTCCCTTCTTTCTGGCTTCCAAATGTTATGCACCAGAGAAACGCAGAGAGAGGTACAAGGAGGCCGCGGAGTAGCATGCTACTCTCAGAGTGTGGAGGTTGCTTCCTGTTAGCTGAATCCACCAGTGACATGCACAGTTCTTGCCAGGTGGTCTTTAGCATGCTTGTTCTTTCTCCACAGCAGTGGGTAAACCTTCCCAGCTCCTTCAGATCTAAAAATCTAACTTCCTGTTGAATTCTAGTCCTTGCTCTTGTTTAAACAGGCACTTAGTCTGCTGAGCTATCCTGCTGACTCTAGCATCTGTGTCTTTATAAGAAATCAGAGCTATTCTCCCTTGCTCTAACTCTCCTCTCGCCTTCTCATCTAGGATGCAGCAAGCTGGCCAGGATGAGGGCCTTCATGATGAACCCAGTAATGTCAGCATCCTGCCTCTGAAACTATGAGCAAATGCATTTCTGTTGAGAACTCCAGGTCTATGTATTTTCTTATGGTAGCCTGTGTGAACTCAAATAGTAATACTATATTCACAAACTATTATTAAATAACTTTATTCATTCTTTCTCAGATTATCCAATATGAGTATCCCATCCCTTCCACAATGAGATCTTTAATAATATCTTTATAAATCTTTACAAGTATTTATGATTATTAGTTACTTATATCTGTAATTTCCCCCAACCCCAACCTTTTAATTTCCCCAATTTACGATTTAGAACATTGTAATGAAATTCATTTAAAAGGGTAAAACTTAATATACCACTCACATTTTATTTAAGCATTATAAAGATGTTGCAATATGGCATAATCATTCCAACATGGGGACTTGGGTTGAGGCAGACCTCTGCCCAGTACAGTGGTGGCAAATTTATGGCACACTGGCAGCAGTGGACTTTTGGTTAACATTGAAAGCTCTAAAAATATCACCATCACTGGCATAGTGTAACAGAATTAACTGCCTTATAACATCTGCAACATCTCTTACATTTGTGTTTCTTACTTATTAGGTAGGAAGCACCCTTTGTGTTATAACCAACTCACAGTTGGTGGCCCATCTGGAATACAATACAGGAATCTCTCTAACATCTTTCTGTGATACTGATATTTTTAGAAACCTCTTTACAGTTGAGCATATCCATATACATACTAGCCCTCACAACCATCAGGGAGTATGGGATGTTTACACTATGGGGAATTTATTAATTCCCACTTACAAGCTTCAAAATCAATATGACCCAAAGTAAGGAAGCATCCCACCTTTTGTCTACAGAACTTTCTCTTCATTAGAGAAACTAATCAAAGCTGTATTATATTAATGAAGTCCTCATATTAAATTCAGGACACTCAATATAATTTATCTTAATTAATCAACTTTTATGCTTAGAGGAAGATGTTGCACAAATTATTTGTTCTGTTTGTACATTCTCTCTTTAACCTCTTTCTTGCCTAGTACCATATTAAACACAGGTACAAGTCATAGAGACACCTGAAAATTACTAATGAGTATTCAAGCTTCTATCTCAACAATTAGCATGAGACCGATTCACACAGGGCATCAATATACTTTGATAACACAGTGTCCTGCATGGTTAAGTCATGAGGATCTTGAAGGAAGTGCAATGGGGCTCTGGTATCTGCTCATATTATGAGATTTTTGCAATAGGGAAAGGATTTCTTTACAGACAGATTAAATCGGGCAAGATCATAGTCTTAGTTACTTTTTACTCGTTGCTGGGACAAATACCCGACACTCAAAATGAAAGAAGGAAAAGTTTATTAGCTCACAGTTACTGGAGATTTCAGTCCATATTTGGCTGGCCCAAGGCTGAGTGGAATAGGGCAGAGAGCATCCAATTCATGGCAGTGGAACAGCAACAATCGCAACAGAGGCAACCGACCAACCAAGGGAGCAGAGAGCAACAGCTCTAGTCTGTCTCTCTGTCTCTGTTTAAATTACATCAGGCTGTCTGCCTTAGCCTATCTGCCTTACGCCACACCTACAATTCCCAGCAGTACTCAGACCATAATCTCATCAGTACTAAAACCACATAATCCCAGTGGATCATGGATGAAGTGTCAAACTCTAGAAGTCCCCGACGCATGACTCATGCGTTGGGGGGACAACTAGACATAAACCATAACAATCATAAAACTAGCAATTTGATTATGTTGCTAACTATCCTCAGCCTTCTAAATTTCATGTGCAAAAATTAATTTCTAGTACATTTCTGTTCGTGCGTGATTTTGGAAGAAATCTAATCAAACTATACTCTCCATGGGAAAGTGAACATATGAAATACATAACCAGTGTGAATTTCTTTAAGCTCTCTGTTTAGGATTCTTAAAATGGTAAAAATTGTAGAGAGGAGAAAGGTAACTGAGAGAATGAAATTAAATAAAGCATGCCACATATAGTACCTGATAAAGAAGAAAAGACTTAATAATTGGTCAATGATTTACTTGGATATCTGATACCTACTCTAGCTAAAGAATGTTATAACCCACTGCCATTTAGAAAATTTGACCTATCCTATAATGAAAATGGGTTATTTCTTTTGTTACATGAGCACTACCTTATTTCAGACTTTAAAGCTTTCCTCTAGTCATTCATATCCCAAAAGCACTTAACAGTTTTGAATTTTTAAGATGTTCTCATGTGAGAGACTGCAGCCTTGTCTTTTCTATTAAAGGATATAAACAGGAAAGCCTATAATTTGACTCCAGAACCATCCCATGCCCAGGCAGCCCTTGCCAAATGATAAAATACAGAGAAGGCCTGTTCAGTTTAAATTCTACAAGCATAGGTACAGACCAAGAGCGCTTATCATTAGGCAAGGATTTTCTGTTCCCCCATCCTCTCTCCTCCCACTTTTTCTTCACCATTGGATCCTCCCCCTCACAGCCGTTAAAGTAGCCCACTGTGATAGATTGTAAGCCTTTGAATCTAGCCTACCAGAGTTTGGGGAGCTAGCTGCGCAGCATAAGTGCCTCTCTGGAAAGTGCAAGGTCCAAGATGAACACATGAGGGCTTAAAAGCCCAGGCTCCCCACACTCCTGCCACCTCCTGCCTGAGTGCATAAGTGCCCTTCTGCAGCAGTAAACTTTAAACTTTTCCTTGTTGCATTCTCTTGTTGTCTGAATCCATTCTTTCCAGCAGCTGGGGGCCCATTTCAAACACCATATAAGTATTAGTACTAAAATAATGCAGTAATTACCCACCTATAAGTAAAATAGCTTTTTCTAATTTTTGGTCAATCATAGTCATAGAATTAAATAAAAGAGTGTCAAAATTTAGTTTAACTGGTTTAGGGAGAACCTCTATAGAGTTAGGTTTTAAATATCAAACTTTAAATATCTCCTAATTTGCTTTGAAGACATTTTCACTATACAGTTCATAATTTTGAGAAATTCTAAAGGAAATGGATGTGGTGCTGCATGTCTATAATCTCAGCACACTGAGAAGCTGTGGCAGGGGGATTGTAAGATTGATTCTAGCTTGGGGAATTTGGGAATTTGGTGTAACTGAGCTGTAGCTCAATGTGAAGGTCTTGGGTACAATTTCTAGTACCACTTAAAAAGGACAAAGAAAGATGAGGAAGAGAAAGAGAAGAGGAAGAAGAGGAAATAAATAAGGAAAGTAGGAAGGAAGGAGGGAAGGAAAAAAGGAGAGAGGAAGAGGAGGAAAAAAGAGTGGAGGGAAAGAGAGGGAAGAGGGGAGCAGGCAGCATTTGGAAGGCTGAGGGAGGAGGACTGTGAGTTGCAGCCCAGCCTCCAACAACAAAAAGAAATATTTCTCCTGAGAGTGCAATTGAGACTGGGTGTGGTGGCGTGCACCTATAATCCCAGTTCTTAGGAGGCTGTATACAGGTGGATCACTACGAGTACAATCTATTAGTGGGACCCTGAACACCCTGTTGACCCTTCCCTAAAATACAAAAAAAGAAAGAAAGAAAGAAGGAAATATTAAAGAAAAAGTGAATAAGGAAGACAATTCTTATTCACATACTAAGTTTTCTTATTTTCCTAACAGTTGTATCTTTTCTAACTCCAAAGTTCTCTCTCTAAATGGGGGGTGGGGTAAGAGTAGTTCATTGGCTACTATGCATAAGGCTCTGGCCTCAACTCTCAGAACAGCAAAATATGAAATCAAATGGGGATGGAACATAATTCCAAATATCCTAATCAGCTAATCTGTAACTATCCCATTCCTGAAGGCAATGCTTTCTCTCCTTTTCAGACAGTGTTTTGCCCTGTTGCCCAAGCTAGCTTTCAACTCTCTACCTGCAAGTCTCAGCTCCCTAGTAACTGGGGTTACAGACCTGAGTCATCCTGCCCAGCTCTTCAAGACCCTGTTTTTTTTTGTTTTGTTTTGTTTTGTTTTGTTTTGTTTTGTTTTGTTTTAAGATCCTGTTTTTAAAGTGCACTTATGGCAGACAACTGGTCACCATAACCAGAATCACTGATCCAAAAGCAGTCATATTCATGGAGTCCAACATTACTCGGTTCAATTTATTTTGGTAGTCAAGACTCTAAAGCAAGGAATCAGGCAAATGAAACCCTGGCCTTTTTACACATTTTTACCTTTTATTCACTTTCCTCAAAGCTAAGAAGTCTTAAAGATACCAATTTTTACTGTATAAATTATTGTCATTTTACTCTAAGAGAGTTACAACATAAAAACACAATTTAACCAAATTCGGCAGGCCACCCAAGATATTCTTCTTTATCTTGAAATCTAAAACTGGATGACATTGGAGCTTTTTTACTGAATGAGGATTTCTTTAACTATAGTATTTCCCAGAATAAACTTTTATAAGACAAACTTCTAATTATCATGCCATGACCAAATGCATCCTTCCTTGTATCTATCCTCATCTGGATTCATCCAAGAATTAACGAAGTGACTACCTCCCAAAAGTTAGAATTCAACTGTCCACATAAACAGCCTTTAAACACTTCCAGACACTCCTGAAATGTGGCTGGCTCTGTGGAACAGCTCATGCTATGGACTCTTCAAAACTCAATGTCAAAGAAAACCAAGGCAAATACTCATACCAACACATAAAGAGATGGGCAGAAAAGAGGAAGCAAAGGAGAAGGAAGGAGGAAGAGAAGCTAAGGGAGCTAAAGATTGTGGCTAAAAGATTTTAGACCTCAACTAAAAAACTATTGCAAGGAGGAAGTGGACATGGCTGGTGGAAATGAAAATAATGTGGTCATGTTTGAAAACAGTTTTGCACTTTCAGATGTTAAACATAGACTTCCTACATAATTAGGTGGTTCCAATCGACATACATTCAGCACAGAAGCACCATATGTGTATTTAAAGACTTTCACAGAGATATGCACAGAAGCCAAAAAAGCAACAGCTCCAAGTCCTTACACAAGCAAACTGACAAATCATGATATACCCAGGAGATGTAGTGTGTAGCAATTAGAAAATAAGTTAACGATACATGCAAAAATATGGAGTAATCTCAAAATAATCATGCTGAAGACCCAAAACCGGGCAAAAATAGTACAATAGTCAGTCTGACTTTATGTTTATTAAAGTTTAAAAATATAAAAATTTATCCCTAGTGACAAAAAGTTCAGTGATTAGGATAGGGCATGGAAAGGGCAGGAAAAAGGCAGAAGAAAAATTTAGGAGATGATACATACTCTTATTTTTTAATTCTGATAGTTTTATACTGAGTACACATATAAGTTCATTAAATTGTACACTTTAAGCCTTTAGACATTTATATCAACTATTTCTCAATTTAAAGTAAAATAATGAAGAGATTCATCTGTAGAAAAAGAGATTACAATTATAACAATGTGTGACAATCTACCAGACGCTTCTTAAGTAAATAAATAAAATAATTGCAAAAATTTGCATATGGATTACGTAAATAATGTGAAATTCGAGTTATATTTTTTTAAGTATAACAGCAGTGTCATAGCAAGGTTTTCCCTAGAAGATACATACAAAAGGATTTAAATTCAAGAGATATGAGTTCTGCAAATCATGCAATCAAGAAAGAGACAAATGCTGAGAGAAAAAATATGGTATGATGCGGATGCTTGAATCTAGGTTAAGATTATGCAAATGTTCATTTGACTATTTTTAAAATTATGTTGAAATCTTGCAATTCATATGCTATTTTCTTCCATTTTACTCATCTTCATTCAATAAAAATAACAGCAAAATTTTAAATTCTCCTAGAAAATTTTAAATTCTCCTAGTAGTAAAAATGACAGTCATAAAACTTACCTAATTGGTGAAAATTTTATTCTGTATGTGGGTAGAATTACAGCACAGATTACAATCTAAGGCTAGCTCAGTTAATCTAACAAAACGTAAAAGTAATGATAATGTCTCCTGCCACTGAAATTATGTTATATAGTCTTTATCTGTATTTTAAATCTCACTCTGCTTTTCTTTTTCCCCATTAGTCCTAACGATTGCACTGAGCAACATCTCCAGCTCTTTTTATTTTTTATTTTAGGATTGACTCTCTTTAAATCATTAAGTCTCCTGGAATTCTGGCATTACAGAACACACCGTCACACCTGTACTCTCATTTCTTTTCATGTAATTCTCTTCACAACCTTGCAATGTAGATATGGCCTTGACCTACTAGGACACTGTATATGCCAGGTGCATGTACTGGAACCTAAATCCCCAACATAATGATATAGTGAGGACTTCAGCAGGTAACTGTGTCATGAGTGTGGGGCTGTCTCTTTGACATGATGATCCAAGCACTCCGTGTATTCCCTCATCCCCTGCTCCATTCTCTTTTGCTTCCTGCCTCTCTCTTGTCACATAAGAATAAAGTGAGAAGACAACTTCTCCAGGCCAGGAGAAGTACTCTCACTAGATGCAAGGTCTCTTGAATTTAGCTTTCCTAGAACAGTGAGATCAAATGATCCACTGCCGTATAGCCAGCCAGATAAGTCTATTCTTTCATAGCAGTCTAAAATTGACCAAGGCATCAATCCCTAAATTGTAGATGAGAAACAGCACAAAGATTACCTAGCATGGTCAGTTAGTTATAAAGGTCAGTGAAACAACGCACCTGTACATGAGTAGTGCATACCGGATCAGCTCTCCCAACGGTCAGCTGAGGATTCCCCATGCTTCCCAGTGACCAAAAGTGAGGCAAGAACAGCACAGCTGAGGCAGCCCCAGATGGCAATAGCCCAGGTAGGCCTGTTGACTTCCTACTCCCTGGCCAGTATTGCCAAGTGCTTGGGCTTTCTAAGAAAAATCAGAGATTTGGAGTTTTAGGCAAAATTTCCTTGTGGCCTCTGATTATTTCTTTGTACTGATGGCTGATGGCTTGTTCTATTTTCTATAACACAGTGCTGGTAAAAAGTAAAAATTTGGGGATTGAATTTTGTCCAAACACTGTCAATCCACAATCAACATTGAAACATTTAAAAGCCCATTTACATTGATGCATTAAGCAATAGAATACAAATTGCCGAAAAATTCTACCTTTTTGTACTCCGCGATCTAAGCCAAAAGTTCAACCATTTGTCCCCATCCACAGATGTACTGATTCATGACATTTCCGAAGCTCAAAACACCTAGGACACTGAAGGAACAGATGGGCCACAGATTTTGAGGAATGAACAAGCTGCATACACAACCTTGTGCATTCCTTAGCTCTCCACCCTTTCTCCACCCCTCCCTGTCAGTGGTGCATGAAGGAGACATGAAGACCAGCAAGGACAGTGCTGAATAAAGAACCCTTTGCTTACTCTCTCTTTCTCTCTCTCTATCCAATCCCACTCATAAAATTTCAAGCATAGTTTTTGGTCTGTAAACTTACGCTCTTAGCCCTCCAGGAGAAAAGCTTAATGATACTATTACTCTATAACCTAGGTACTTAAGCTTAACATCACTGTCTTTCTGAATATCAAACATCTTAGACTTAACTTGGAATCAGTATTTTACATCAATCCTTGATATTCTAATAAATCCCTGTAGAGAGTGATAGCAATGGTTACACATTTTTACACAGAAATTTAGGAATCTAAGCATATACAAAATTGCAGCTGGTCAATCCTATGGCATAGAGACAAAGAAGGGCTACAAGGATAGCCAATACTTTCACCCTAGCCCTTCAAGGTTAGTGAGGACTTAGGACATAAGAGAACCATGCTGGAACATCTATAGCTCAGTGATATCCCAAATTTTCTGCTCGAGGCGATAAAGGGACCACAGAGCAAAGGGATCAACGATGTATTGTGTACCTAAAGAGAGTCACCTACAGAAAAAACATTCTCTTGGCTTTCACAGAGACCAGACTGGTCAAGCAATGGCTATGACTCATCCAGACAGCAGACACTGACAATAGTTCTACAAAGCACTATACATGGTTTCAAGGTCAATCCTGGAGAGATTTGACTGACTTTAGGAGATACAAAAGTTACATGTTTTGTTATACAGGTCTTGCTTTAACTTGCCCTTAACCACCCAGCAAATAGTTTAGCCACGAGACATAAAAATTAAAGCTAGGTTAGTATGTTGAGCTATAAAAGGCTTCAGTCAAAGCTTCTGACATTGCCAGTTCTGCCAATAATCCATTGTGATTATGGAATACTGGACTACATATACAACTATTTTCTCTTAGTTCAACGAGAAGAAATTTTTGTACCAGCAATGATTAGAAAACTTATCATGTCTGCATCCTGTACTCTGAATAACTACTACAAGGACAACAATACGCATTGTATTAATTATTGGGGATGTACTCCTAATATATTTTGAAACTATCCCATTGTCATTTCTTTTTTGTTGTTGTTGTTGTTTTTGGTTTTTTTTGTTTTTTTTTTTTTTTTTTGTCTTTTTGAGATAGGGTCTCGCTATGCAGTTGAGGCTGGCCTTGAGCTCACTTTTGTAGCCCAAGCTGGTCTCGAACTCACACCAATCCTCCTGCCTCAGCCTCCCGAGTGCTGGGATTACAGGCGTGCGCCACCACGCCCGGCTTCATTTCTTATTAAAAGTGATAAAAATTAAAATTAAAACAACAAATTTCAGGGATAGGACAGACAAGACAAAGATAACAGTGCCATGAAGGTGGACCCTCAGCTGGATCACACCTGAGTTTCAGAGATCTGCACAGTCCTGGGAGCACAGCAGGCATGACCTGGGCCCTCCACGAAGGAATAAATGGTGGAGTCCCAAATTCAAGCATGTCTCAAGTGTTCAAAGGTCTCCACCTATGCCAGGGAACCTCTGGCGACTCTGTTGTGATTCTCAGGCATATATAGGTCTTGCAGTTTCTACAGGGCCCTGGGTTTTCGACAAGCAGGCCTTTAACTGAACTCTAAAACAAAGTCCTTTGGTCACTTTCATGCCCAGGCTTCCATGCTGATGGAGGTTGAAGAGGTGGTTGCATTCAGCTGCCTGGCCCAAGGCAGAAGCAGATTATTCTGTTGGAATCAGCCTTGTGGTAGGGCTTGTGAGGCTTTACCTAGCTCCAGAGTTCTCCATTGGTAGGCATGGTATTAGGTTTGTAGTACAAGACCTGGACTTGATTTACTCTGTCTCCCAAGTGGTTTTTGTTTGCTTGTTTGTCTGTTTGTTTTGGTAATACTAAAAGTATATACATGGTCTCTCACCTGATTTTCAATGGATCAGGACTAATGTTTCCCAGACACCCTGCCCCAAACACTGCCCCTCTTGGCCATGGGCACCCCAATCCCACCCCATATTGATCCTGCCACTCAATTCCCCTTGGCCTTGTGTGGGCTGAAACCGGGAAATATATCCACATGACTTTGACCTAGGCAGAAAACCAAAGAAACTGTCCTTTGTCAACATTGAGAGTCCTCCACAGACCAGGTAGCCCTGCCAAGATTAGGTCTCCCTCAGCTGTTCCAGTCTGCAAATACCCTCCCCAAAAGTCCCTGAAAAGCCCTGTGCTTTGCTTTGCTCATGGCTGTGTTGGTCTGCTAGAGCCATCCTGCTTTCTCCTACCTACAACAAACCTTCTCATGTCAGAATGTCTGATCTCGTTGATTGCATGGGTTCACACCTAATGATTTTCCTCAGTTGTTGTGAAGAAAGTTTGATAATTCAAACAACTTAGTTGTGTTATAAGGAAACATACATGCGAGGATGCTACTCTGTCTCTATCCTGCTCCATCACTTTAAAAAGAAAAAAAAAAAAAAGAAAGCTAAAGTAACTGTGTTTAGGAAAGAGGTTTTGCTGTCCAACTCATAACTTTTTTTAGTACAGCAATTATTGTCAACAAGCATATGTAGGAAATCTTGCCCATTTATTTTATTTGTTTGGATATCTGTAGATAATGACAAACTCCAGGAAGAGAGGTTTAAGGATTGGAGCAATTAGTTAATTTGTGACTGATTATTTATAAAAAGTATATGCTGTGTTGTTCTTCTCCAGAGGCAACAGTTATAAATTACCTTGGTTGTTCTTGTTTCCAGTGCCACTGCTCATATTTTGTTGTTTTTAAAGGATTGCCAGCTCCATGCGTTTGTGAATATTAACACTGTGAAGCTCTCGGAGTTGCCATAGCCACTGCAGCATCTTTCTTCCTCAGTG
This sequence comes from Myocastor coypus, assembly GCA_004027025.1. Classification (NCBI taxonomy): domain Eukaryota; kingdom Metazoa; phylum Chordata; class Mammalia; order Rodentia; family Myocastoridae; genus Myocastor; species Myocastor coypus. Next base: position 19,708 of record PVJA010019366.1, on the reverse strand, counting down.
TATGCACTGAAGTCAGACTTGTCAAGTACGCCATATACGTAGGGAAACTGCTTAGTCTGGAAACAGCCTCTGGCCTTTCTGTAGTTCCCCACCATTGGTGTCGATCCACTGGCAAAAAGGCCCATGCTTGCAGCCTGCTAGTTTTCTCTCGCCCGTGTTTCAGCCAGGGCTATCACCCTCCCTCCTCTTCTCCATGCCCCTGGTAATCCTCCCGTGTGCACTTTGAGACCTTATACATGCATGCTGTTACTCTACCCTTCCAGTAACACTATCTCTACCTTCTCTTCTACATGAGCACCTGGCAAACTTGGCTTTTCTTGGTCTCATGAGCAGTGAAGTCAAGTGACATAGATGGTGGTGATGCGATTGTTTTTCTCTGACCTATTCTTTCCCCTCTCTCACCAGTACCTTAGAAGTCCAGACAGTTAAGTATCAACCTCAGTTTTCTCTTTCCACTTCCTCTACATCTCCCTTTGGGGACTACTCCACCATTCCCCTCCTCCATCTAAGAACCTCATGCTTTTCTGATGGCTTCCCTGATCTTTCAGCCTCTGTAGATCCCCAAACCTTTCATTTTCATTCTGTCCCCACAAACCTTGAATGCTTGCATGTGGCGAAATCCCTGTTTCAGTTAGTTTCTCTCCTCTGGTCCAAAGCTGTTGTCTCATTTCTACCTTTTGTTGATTTAGGTTGTGCCTAAGGATCTAGCTTGATGCTCTCTCCATGGTGATAAGTTTTCTGTAATTGAAGGATAGTCTGTCATCCCACAACATGGGAAGCTGTTAGATGCAATACTTAGGAATGTGGGCTGTGGATTAAACTACGTAGATAAGTTATAGTTTCATCATTTGGTGCTACATGACCAAAGTATTTAATTTTATGGGTCTCAGGTTCTGTCTCTCTAAAATGGGAATGTTAAAACAATGTATCTCAAAGACTTGTTATATTAAAAGAGGTAATTCTTGGTTAAAATTTGGGCTGCTTGATGGTAAAAGAAATCCAATGCAGAGTAGCATTAGAAAAACGGAAGTCCATGATTAACTTGTTTATCTCCAGGTCTAGAGGAAAAGTCATCTCAGTTTACATTTGACCAGGTGCTCAGCTGAAAAATCAAGGCCTGGCTTCTTTTTTTCTCCACCTTCTCCGCCTTCAAAGCATCAGATTCAGTATAAAGTTGGCTGGCCCACACACTTACGAAAAGCTATTGTTGTGCTACAAGTTTTAACATAATAGAGTGAACAAAATGATCCTTTGAAGTTCTGACATAACAGTGAGGGGGATCTCTTCCAGACCTGCTCAGGATCACACCTAGGTTGTTGAGGTAGCAAAGCATTCCTAAAGCACTACCTGGGGCAGAGGCAACCATGGTCAAAGCGCTGTAGCATGGGAAAGATGAGAGAGTGTAGAATGCCTTTCCTCAGGCTTTAAAAAAAAAAAAACTGGTCAAGCAATGGCAGTGACTCATCTCGAAGACTGACACTGACAACAGTTTTACAAAGCACTGTGCATGGTTCCAAAGTTAATCCTGAGGGGATTTTACCTTGGAAGATACAAAAGATGAATGTTTTCTTATACAGGTCTTGCTTTAACTTGCACTTGATCACCCAGCGGAAAAGCTTAATTACAAGGCATAAACACAGAGCTAGTTTAATATGATGAGCTGTGAGAGGCTTAAATCAACAGTCTCCAACATTGTCAGTTTCACCGGTAACCCAACGCAATTATGGAACATTGAACTATGTACACATCTACTTCCTCTCAATTTAAAGATAAGAATTTTTTTCTTTTTTTCTTTCCTTATCAATATCTATTAGAAAATTTATCATGTCTACACTCTGTGCTCTGTGTAACTACTATGAGGACAACAATCTGCCATGTGTCAGTTATTGCAAATGTACTACTAACATGTTTGAAACTATCATATTGTTATTTCTTATTAAAAGTAATTTTAAAAAAAGAATACCTTTCCTCCTATAAACAGGGCAAAAAAAGTATAAGCTGGGGAAGGAGAGAAAGATGGATGCGGGAAATGGCATAACATCCGCCATATAGAGTCAAGTCCAAACTAAAGACAATTAATAAACACTGCCCTGGAGGCAGCAGTTCGCAGCGCCCTGTCTTCTTCTTTATGTCCTTTGTTACCATTCTTCATTTCATCTTTATGCTTTTTTCATTTTCCTTTATTAAAGTGCCTCTTCATACTTTCCCATCCTCAAACTTGTAAAATCCTTAAAATAATGTGCTTTATTGACCTGCTTTACAACCTCACTCTCAGGAAATTTAAATACCAATATATCCGCTCAAACACAGCACCTATCAGCATAGAGACTATAGTTTCAATACCTACTAGTTGAATAAATCAACCAGGGAAAATCATTTCCAACCAGTGCCTAAGTCTCTCTAGGATTCAGAGAACACAGAACAATGCAATATACTTTTCAAATATTCTTTCTTATACAAAATTGTATTACTAACTCACTATCAGTTTCAAGGGCACAAAAAAGGAATAAACCTTTGGCATTTCCTAACTGATCACTAAAAGCTTTCCTTTAATCACAATTGTATTGAACGTATTCTTTTTTAGTATTCTTTCACAATGACTTTTGAAGTAAATTATTTCATTTCACCAGATCAAATTCACTACCAAGGATGTCCTAAAACACATGCATTGTTCCTGTCCATATAGCTTCATAAGAAAAGCATCTAATCAATATATTTTAATATGACCTCTAGTTCTCAAAACAAATTATCAAGAAAAACTCCAGGATTATAGAGTGTGAATTTATAAAGTAATATATAGGAAAAGAGCTACATAAAGATTAATCTAAAAATTTCTCATCTTTCCATCAAAAAGATTTCAGCAATTTTGTATTAATATAATGACAATACATGTTTTATTCAGGCCAGTTTGAGTGAATAAAATTATTTTTCTAACCAAGTTAAATTTAAGACTTTTTAAATGTAGGTAATATTGATAATTCCATAATAATGCAATTCTACATTAATACAGTAATTATACAATTGTACTTTCTAGAAACACATGATAAATAACCTGCAAGGTTTTTTTTTTTTTACTTCTTTAAAGTCAAAGGAATTTAATAAGTTTATTACTGAAAATTATCTCAATTTTTGAACATACTAAACTTGAAAATGTCTTTCTGAAGCTAAAGCATACCTGTATCTCAAAGTAAGAGAAAATGTGGATTCTCTGAATTTAACAGAATGACTGTAATCATGAAAAAGCCATTTCTTCTGGTCTGCAGAGACTACACAATGAATTTTAATGGTAGAATCTGATGAAAGAGTAAAACAAGAAATGTTTAGGGGATATAAACATTAAATCATCTGAACTTGATGGAAAAAAGTAACGAATTTTAAAATCAGAATGATGGCACATGTGCTCCTTCTAGGTAATGCTGCATGCATAAAGCTACATTATGCATTATACATCTAATAGTCCATGTACATAACCAGTCACGTTTTTATTTTGCATGCCTTTGAAAACTGCCACTTGGGCTTCTCTCTAGCTGCAAGCTTCCCACCACGCTGTACAAAGTTAAGCCTCAGAAAATAAGGGTCAGAAACAGCACAAAAGGCAGTTAATGCAATGGACAGTAGCATGTCCCCACAGAATTTTATTCCTGGTTAAACTCAGTGAAGTAGATATTGTTACCAGAGGCTAAGATGTTATATAATTCTGCTCTATTCCTCTGAGTATTGGTAATGGAATCCCAAAGCCCCTAGCAGGACTGCAAGGTGAAGTCTGACCAATAAATCTCTTTCCAAAGGCAAAAGCCAGCAGAGAGAGTAGGCACCATTGACTCCACACAGCCAACTAAACATCCAACAGGCTGTGAAATGTGTTATTCTATTGCCACTGTTGAAATCTGGTGATGAGTCACTCAGCTGAGGCTTTCGATGTTTCCTCGGTAATCAGCCTGCTTGACAAGGTAGCCAAAGTTCATTTCAGCCAATACTCTCTGCAGCCTTCTCTATGATAGCCTTGACAACGCTAAGTATAGAAACAGGGATGCGACCATTATCATGGGAAGAGATCTCTGGGTGATGTTCACCGTTATCATGGGAAGAGTTCTCTGGGTGATGTTTATAAAACCACATTCTCAAGAGATACAAATAAAAGTAAGCTTGAGGTGAGATGTTCAGAGTTATTCATTCTTCAAGGAAAACCAATTAAGACAAAAATTAAATGCCACTTTTACCCATAAAATTTAAGCAGCATGAGAATTTGGAAGAAAAAGAATGAAATAATTTCTTATTTGTGGAAAGATAAAAGATGCACTCTTGATGAATCTAAAACTTAAAACCACAGAACTTCTAAAAGAATAATCACATTACTATAAAGATATTTACTAGCAAATATTCAAAAATACTTAGGATGTTAGAATATTGAATAAGACAGTGGCTATATTAATTATAGCTAGTCCATATAGTAAAGCTCCAAGGATCCTAGAAAGAATGAAACAAATTTATATGTATTAATATGTGAAATGCCTCAATTATATTGCAAAGTGTTCAAAAAGCAGTTTGAATAACTGCTTTCATAATATGATGCCATTTACATACTTTGATTTCCCTTTGGAAAAAAAAAGCTTATACACATTTTTCCCTGTATATCCAGAAATTCTGAAAGTATTCACAAAACTGGACGTCTAGCAAATGGGACTCTATATGTCCAGCCCAGGGGGATGGAGTGCCTTGCTGGGTGGGACCCTTTCGGACTTTGTCATGTACATATTTGTGATTTCTTCAACATAAGGACAAGCAATTCTCTTCTCCCCTATGTCTTTGTATGAGGATGAAACTATATAATAATTTTCAAGTTTCAAAAACAATGTCAAACACAGGAAATCAATGAATATTCAACATAAGTGAGCACAAGCACCGGCCATGTGTGCACACACATGCACACACACGTGCACAGAAACACAGACTCATACAAGCATTGTGGTATATCTGCACCCACCATATTCATGAGACCTGGAACTGTGTAATTTCTGACTCTTCCACAAACTCAAAAAGACCATATAAGATGAAAATTTTAAACCATTTCAGGCCATTGAGGCAGCCAGTACAGTGCCACTAATGACACTCTTAATGGCAGGCTTCTGTGATTGCTTCAGAAAGTGTCAAGAATGAAGGGATGTGTGCCAAGCAAGGGTGACTATTTGGGGGGATTGATGTAAATTTCTATCTGAATAAATTCATTTTTATTTAAACATTCATGATTGTAGCACACCTTGTACATATAGACAAGTATACAATGCACTCCTCCAAGTGCTAGTAGTACACTGTGCTATATACCTATACAATGGAGTCTACAGAACAGCTCCACTGTATTTCAAAAGAGGAGGAAAGACAGGAACAGGAAGAAATGCCAATTTTGGCATTTCCTGCTGACATCTAGCTCAGCTTTTTTTCAAATGACACGAAATGTTTTACTTTGTTTCTCATTTCCAAAGTGGGAGGCAATTCATTCTTCCCAGGTGCTACCCTTAGCATAAGAAATCATTTCATCTCGCTCCCTATTTCACTAAATGGGGAATGAAAACTCCGGGTGGAAACATTTAAAAAGACTTGTTTTTATTGAAAACTGTAAGAATAATGAAATTTCATGAGTAATTATTTGAAATAGTACTTATCAAATGGTAAGAATTTTGAAAGGCGATGAAGTTTGTAACTTCTTTCTTCTGCTGCAACTTACAAGAACGAAACAAAACAAGACACTACCACTTTCTAGGTAGGTGGTCTCCTAAGTAGCTGTTCTTCTCACCCTCACACTACACCACTAAAGAAATTTTGGGTAAGCAGCTCCTATGTATTTTTATTCATTTATAAATCATGTACATCACATAATTTGACCAATGTATTAAGAATATTACAAAATGTCAAATATGATATTAAAGTAGACGGTACTTCATCAAGTCTCTAGTACTTTTCTCACATCCCTTGGAACACTCACTGTTCTGAATAACTCAGTTATTAGGATGACGGCTCACATACAACCAAAAAATGTACCCATACACCTAAGATATTACAGCCTCAGCTACAATAAGTGCAAATTTTTAAGACAATTCTTGGTGTTGCTATGTCTCCTGAAATAGCTTAGGGAAAAAGAGTTAAATTGAGAAAATAAATGATTCCTTCCATTGGAGTGAGCAATAATCATTGCATTCTAGGTGCCACATACTGTCAAAAACCTGTGATTCTCACACTGACTGTCTATAAGATGTGGATATCTGTGAACTAAGCAACTACACTGAGGATTGCAATGTATAATTACTGAAACCACGCTTGGAATACCTGTCATTATGGTCTTCTAAATGTGTACTGCTTCTAATAGATCAATTATTGCTATACTCTCTCTCAAGTAAATGTTTGTATAAAAAACATAATTTAAGAAAACAAGAGAGCCGGGTGTGGTGGCTCACACCTGTAATCCCAGCACTTGGGAGGCTGAGGCAGGAGGATTGCTGCGAGTTCGAGACCAGCCTGGGCTACAAAAATGAGCTCAAGGCCAGCCTGAACTGCATAGCGAGACCCTGTCTCAAAAAGACAAAAAAAAAAAAGAAAAAAAAGAAAACAAGAGAGAAGAAAAAATGACATAGGATTGTACTGCTGCAATGTTGTATATGGCTTGATTTATAAATATCTATATAAAAATATGTAATTTTTTTCACATTCTATTGGGATTTAAAGTTTAAAATATCAATGATTTTTGGAACATACTAGTTTCATGTTATGTCTAAAAGTGTCTGATATTCAGAAAGATAGTGATGTTAAGCCAAACTGCCCCTGTTTTAGCGTAATAATACCATTAAGCTTTTCTTCTGGATGGTTAACAACTAAAGTTTACAGACCAAAACTTACAGAAAAAGAAGGGTTACAAGTATAGCCAATATTTTGGCCCTAGCCCTTCAAGGTCAGTGAGGAATCAGGACATAAGAGAACCTGTGCGACAACATCCTATAACTCAGTGGTTTCCCAAATTTTCTGTTCAAGGAGATTATGGGGCTACAGAGGAAAGGGACTGAAGATACATAGTGTGTCATAGGAGAGTCACTTAGAGAGAAAACCTTCTCTCAGGCTTTCACAGAGAGCAAACTGGTCAAGCAATAGCCATGACTCATCCAGAAAGCTGGCACTGACAACAATTCTACAAAGTACTGTACATGGTTCCAAAGTAAATCCTGTGGGAATTTGATTGATCTTGAGAGATACAAAAGTTAAATGTTTTGCTATACAGGTCTTGCTTAATATTGCCCTTAACCACCCAGTAGAAAATTTTAACTACAAGACATAAAACGTAAAGCTAGATTAGAATGTTGAGCTGTACATTAAATCAACAGCTTCCAACATTGCCAGTTTTACCAATAGCCCACTGCGATTATCAAACATTGACATATGTATACAACTACTTTCTCTTAGTTCCATTAGAAGAAATTTTTTTTTAATTTTATTTATTATTTTTATTCTTGTTTCAGAACCTTTGTTTGTTTATTCACTCATTTTTATGGCCCGCTCAGCCCGCCCCCAGGGCAGGGCTGGCGCAGCATGTGGTGCCGGGGATCGAACTGTGGTCCCTGAAGCCGCCCAAGCTTCCCCAAGCAGGCGCTTTAGACCACTGAGCCAACCCGCCGGGCCCCATTAGAAAAAATTTTGTTACACCAATAATGATTTGAAAAATTATAACTTCTACACCCTGTGCTCTGTATAACTAATAGGAGGACAACAATATGCATTGCATCAAATATTGAAATGTACTACTAACATGTTTTGAAACTGTCACATTGTGATACATTGTTATTTATTAAAAGTAATGAAAAAAATTTTAAGAAAAAAATTTAAATTAAACAAAAGACAAAAAGGAAAGAAAACAATAGCCATTAGTGGAGCTGCTGGGATATCTCAGAGGACTAAGCATCAGCTTAGGCAAGTACAGCGACCAAAGCTTGATCCCTGGCACCACATGCCACATCGGCCCTGCTCCCAGGTGTGTTATGCCTGCCACAGACTCCAATAGCACTGGCACACACCTGTCATCCCAGTGCTGGGGAGACTGAAAGCAGAAATATCACTATGAGTCCAAGGTTCATAGTGAGACCCTGTAAGAACCAAGTGCATTTAAAAATAAGAGAATAATTAAATAAAAGAATAATTAAAAACAATAAACATTACAAAAGAATATTTACCAACATAAAACATTCATGATATTTAAATGTCCTAAGTTAAGATGGATCATATGATTAAGGTATCACTTTACAGGCATGGGAAATATTTTGCAAGAGTATCAAACAAAACATTAACACTGTCTGTGGTGGAAGAGTGACACAGAGTTTATATGAAAGAGTATTCATGCACAATGTTGCTAAAATCTATGTATGTATCGTAACTATATAAGCTTTTGTATCCTTTCTCTTCTAAATTTGTCATTGGAAGAATTTTTTTTCCTGACATCAAGTTCCTTAATAATAGAAAAGAGAAGCACCAGGTGTTTCTCACCAGGAGTCTTCGCAGTGACAGCAGAGTTCACAGGAATATTTTTGTTCCGAACCAAAATAGCACCTACTATTCTCATGACACATTCTAAAAAGCCTTCATTGTTACACCGTGATTCCAAAGCTGAGTAACTCACTTCTCCCCACACCAAGAACAGCCCAATCAAGACAGTCTGCAAACTGAATGCCTGAAACCTTCTAAGCGCCACTATCCCCCTATCAGAATATTTTATGAGTAGAAAGGATCATAATATTGTTTGCTCTGCAGACTCATAACTATCCTGTTGGATTTCAGAAGTGATGTTAATGTGCCTCCAGGAATGCATGCTGACAAACTCTCCTTTATTTTAGTGACCAGCAAAACCTGTTTGTTGTGAACAGGCAAAAAATAAAATCAATAAAATGGCAGGAAATCTTCACAAACACCATAAAAGCTATAGTAACAAACTAAAAATTTCTGACCAAGAAAAGGTTGAATGGCAAGTAGAGCTGAACTTCTGAACTTCTTCCCTGGCTAGAGAAAGGGAAAAGAAAGGAGGACAAATTAGAGAAGGAAGGAGGGAAGGAAGAACAGAGGACTTCAAACTACTGACAAAAGAGCAGTGATAATAGAAAATAGAGGTTGTTCATTTGCCTTCACCTAAAATGTATACAAATGATATAAAGTTATATCTAGCACAAGGACCATTTACTCTATTCATAAAATATTACATTAGAACAACATTTTCTTAATGGCTCCAGAATAGAGAATTATGATGTTAAAGATCATGGACTTTGACTACTAGGGGTGCCCATATTTGTAATTACAGTTTTGACACTTCTTTTTTTTCATAATGTTTTACATATTTATGTATTTATTTTTATTTTTTAATTACTTTTAATAAGAAATTACAATGTAACAGTTTCAAAACATGTTAGTAATTCACAATAATTGATACGATTCATGGTGCTGTCCTTGTTGTAGTTATATAGGGCACACTACGACGTGGGAAAGGGGTTTTGGAACTTACATGATTTTAGTCAGAATAAATATGGCTGATCAAACCCCACTGTGGACATGTCAACACCACATGAAAATACAACAACAAAGAATTAATTGGATAGATAGGCCATTGTTGAATACCAAAAAGATGTTAGTCCTAGATTATATGAACTTCACAAGGACTCTGGGGACAGTGGGATCTGAATATCTGGTATGATGTTTGCAGTTTCCTCCCTCAGCCTGTGCCATGTCTAAAGTCTCTTTGGGAAGTCAAAAGGCTGATAGGGACACAAGGAGGGCAAATTTTCAGTTCCTCAAGGCCCAAGCTGTAGTACCAGTCCTCAATTCTGGTCCTTCTTCAAGGGACAGAGTGACAATTATCAAACATTTATATGGAAAGTGATCATGCAAATTTTCCCACCGCTAGAACTTTACTACTTTGAACTATGGGAAGACTGGGTTCCTTTTTAAAAAGACTACAGCTCTGCTCCAAGCACAAGTACATAGAGTCACTGTGCATGCCCACTGCAAGCCAGTCTAATATTCCTCTTTGTCTCTGCAGGCTTCTGACAAGTTCAACAAGTTCTCATAAGAAACACAGATCTTCCCCACTGGATTCCAAATATGGAACTAAAACTTCTACAAACTTTCAGCTAACTAAATCTTTCCTTCCTTAACTTGAGTGTTGGATATTTTTACCACAGCAATAAGAAAGTAACTAAAACTGAATTTGTTCCTGAAGAAGAAGGGTCGGTCATTGCTGTGACTATATCTGACCATAGGGTATAGGAATCTTTGGGAGTGGCTTGTCAGAAGATCGTGTAAAGATTTTGAGTTGTATGCTGAAAAAATAGAGCTAGAACACCTTATACTGTACTGAATGAGAGATTCTGATGAGTGCTCAGAATACTAGAAATCCAGTAAAGATCAGTTTAGAAGTTTCTTCTAGGAAGGGCTGCATTGGCCCTTCCAGGTCTACAGACTATGTGCACTATGCCTTGACAAAAACTTTGTCTGTATTGTGCTGGTGTCCAGAGGCTTTGCCTGAGACTAAGATTAAAGGAATTAGACTAACTGATCTGGCAGAAGAAATTTCAAAGCAGTCTATTATTTAGGCAGTGTCCTGGCTACTGCTGGGGGCTTCTGGCCAGGTTTATGTTGAGAATCAAGAGCAAAAAGCCCAGAAGTATGATTTAAAACATTTTGAATTTGGCCAAGAAGGAAGCTCTAATAAAACTGTGGATGGCAAACATAGATCAGAGTAGATCTTCATTACTGAGAACAAAATAATAGAAAATAAGGCCTGAGAGCAACAGAAGAAACAAGAAGCCTACACCGTTTAGTCTTCAGGTTGTGAAGGTGAAAGACTGCTTTAGAGAGAGTCACAGGGCTCTCTTGTTCCAGAATAGTGGTGGCCTGGGGACGTTCTTCCTGAAGATTTGGTACATAGGTCCTCAACCCCTACAACCAAGAGGGAAGGATGACTGTTATTCCTTCTACTGGCAGCATAGCTTGTCATCATCTACATGGTGCTGGTCTTAGGTCCAGGAAGAGTGCAAGAGTTGTAGGATGACAGATTTCCCTTCATATTTCATGGAAAACATGGGGAGCTGGAAAGTATATTCTGGAGAGGTGAGTGGAGGCTGTGAAACTATGAATGTGGGGCTGAAGAGTCTGTGCTTGAAGACAGGAGATACTACCCAAACTGAAGGTAAAGACAAGCTCTTCAAAGAACTGAAGCATATTCTTCCTCATTTCCCCTTTTCACCATTCTGGTGATGAGTCACTCTATGGTGGATCTTCTGCTCTTTAGGGTGTGGAATTGATGAGCCAATTTAGTTACATTTCTGAACTTCTCAAGTTGACACAATCAATCAACCATTACAGAGAGAGAGGGAGAGAGAGAGAGAGAGAGAGAGAGAGAGAGAGAGAGAACAAGTGAGACAAAGGGAGCAGAGGTGATATTTTGAAGGAAATATGGAGAGGTGTGACCCAAGGACATAAGAAAACATGCTAGGGAGAACAGGACCATGGGTTCTGAGACTCCCTAGTTACTCAGTACTTCACAGAAAGTAAAAAAAAAAGTTAGTCAGTAGTGATGTACTAATGTTAGTTCCTTAGTTGTGAAGAACCTTATGAAAACAACATGTTAACAATAAACAAAAGTGGAGAAGAGTATTTGGGAATTATTACTATCTGTGCAATTTTTCTGTTAAATTATTATTAAATTGAAAGTTTGTTTAAATGAAAATGATTTAAAAGCATAGCACAGTTGTTTCAACTTCTGGATAAAAGTGAACATTAGCGCTAAAATTTAAAATAAAATAAAAAGGGGTTGGGGAGATAGCTCTGTGGCACAAGTGCCTGCCTGGCAAGCACAAGATTGTGAGTTTGAACCCCAGTCCCACAAAAAAATAAATAAATAAATAAATAAATCAATGAATGAATGAATATGACAAGTAGTTTTGTGGCAATAAATTGAATGAGAATGTCTTAATAACTTTCTCATTGCTGGACATAGGGCTTGAAGTAAAGATTTCTTTCAGTTTACAGGTTTTAGAAGTATCTAGTCTATGGTCAATTGTCCCAAAGCAGAAACTGTGTGATAGAAGGACAAGGCAGAGGACAACTGTTCACCCCATGGTAGCCAGGAAACAGAAAGAGAAGGAAAGAAGGGGAAGGGGAGGGGATATGTCCTTCCAGTAACCTTTCCCAAAGTCCCTACTGTATAAGAAGACATTTAACTATGGATTCCTCAACGGATTAATCCACTGAGGAGTATGAGGTCCCATGATCCAACCAACTTCAAAAAGAACCACCTCTGAATCTAAGAAACTGCTGTGGAATACTTAAGATCTAAATAATAACAGAGATTGAAACAGGAAATTCCTTAAAAATGTCTTCCTATCACTGAAGCAAAATGTTAATAGCACTGTTAAATAACTGAGATCACTAAATATCACCCCAAACTGTAGATCCAGAAAACATTGCTGGTGTAGGGAATCTTACCCTTAAGGGGAAAAACAATACAGCTACTACATTAACCCTATTATAAAGAAGTAAAACCATTTCTCAACTATTTTGTGAAACTGACATAATTCTAGCAGCAAAACTTGAAAGAAAAAAATAAGATAATATACTTCAAAACTATAAACAAACACTAGGTAGATATATATATATATATATATATATATATATATATATATATATAAATTGCTTTCAATCTTATGTAAAAACAATAATACCTAGTTGTGGTTTGTGTCTTCTTGTGTCCCCCAAAGTCTCATGCAGTCATTGGGGCAGCCTTCTATAGTTTGTGATTAGTTCAGGACCCAATGCTGCGTTTATGAGTGTGAGTGCTACACCTGCCCTGGGGGCAAATAGTCTGAATACAGTATGAGGGGTGAGAATCTTGCTAGAATCTCCAGCTGCAGCTCCTCCCTTTGCTCTTTGCTGTTTTTCACTATCATGAATGGCCCTCTGCCATGTGACACTCTGTCTTGGAGCCAGTCGAGGGTGGACTGAAATCTCCATTAACCATAAGCTAAATAAACCTTTCTTTCCTTAATTTTGGGTGTTGGTTACTTGTCCCAGCAATGAGAAAGAAGTAACTGAGACATATGTTATTGATAAATCATTTATGCAAGATATGTAAGATTTATTTAAAAAAAAATTTGATGCTGAGCATTGAACCTAGGCCTTAAACATGCTAAGCCAGTACTCTACCACTAAGCTACGTCCCCAGTCAAAGTCAACATTTGAGAAGCAATATGCATAATGTAATGTGTTTAAATCAAAAAATAAAACCATAATATCATCTTAATGAGTGAATAATATCTTATGTAATATTAATATTTTATAAAAACTGGCTCTGGAATTGGTAAAAATTTTCAGTAGACTATCATATAAACATGTTTTATGTTTTAGGGGCTCCTTTTCCCAGACCTTAAAGTAACAGGTAATTCTTTTGTTATAAACATTTTAGACCTCTGAGAGAAATGAAAAACTTCACAGTTCATTTTATAAGATAATAATTTTATATAAAACTGACTCAGAGTATAATAAATAGAAAATTCTAAACAATCACGTTGTGTGGATAAAAATTCATTACCAAAATGAATTCAGCAATATATCCAAATAATTTAAATAATAATTAAGGTCAAGCTCAATATGCAGATGTAATTAAATATCAGAAAACTATCACATAAAACAAAAAAGATGGCTATCTTCCCTCACCACAATTATTTTACACTGTTCTGTATTTTCTAATTAATACAAATGAAGAAATAAAGTTGTTTAAAATTGAAAGATATGACTATATAATAAAAAAAGGTTTCAATGAAAAAAAACTGTTACCCAAAAGGAAAACACAAATAAGAAGCTGAATTCTTCATAGAACTGGAGCAACACAGTTCTAAAACTCACATGGAACTAGTCATGACCCAGAATAGCAAGCACATCCTGAGTAACAAGTATAAGGAGGAGGTCTTAGCATCCAGATGTAAAGTTATATTTCAAAGCTGCACTGATAAAAACAGCATGATACTGGCACAAAGCCAGACATGAGGATCAATGGAGAACAATAGAGGATGCAGAAATAACCCTAAGCACTTTCAAGTATGTGATCTTTGACAAAGTAGTCAGGAACATTCCCTGAAAAAATAGAAAACTTCTTGGATAAATGGTGTTGGGAAAACTGGCTACCCATGTGCAGAAGATTGAGTCTAGATCGTTATCTCTTAACATATAGCAAACTAAAATAAAAACTGATCACAGATCTAAATCTTATAAAAGGAACACTTAACCTGCTGGGAGAGAAAGATGGATAAATCTTCCCTAAGTCATATGCTTAGGAAAATATTTTCTGAACAAAATGCTGGTTGCCTAGGACATCAACAAATGAGATCATCCCAAATTAGAAACCTCCTATGCAACAAAACAAACAAAAAATAGAGTGAAAAGACAACCTGCAGAATGAGAACAAAGATGGCCAGCTGTTCCTCACACAGAGGACTATATCTAGAATATATAAAGAACTCAATGAAAATGAGATCCTCAAAATAAAAGATCCAATCAAAATTTGCTCTAGTGAAGTGAATAAGCATTTCACAGAAGAAATGCAAATAGCCAACAAATACATGAAGAAATACTCAATATTGCTTGCCAGTAGAGGAATGTAAATTAAATTGCCACTGAAATTCCATCTTACTCTAGATACTGGTGAATTTGTGGGAGGAAAGGAACCCTTCTACACTGTTAATGGAAATTTAAATTTATATAGCCACTATGGAGCATGACCATTGTTCAAAAAAACTAAAACTAGAATTACATTTGACCCAGTTTTTCCCCTTCTAAATATCTTCCCTAAAAAGTTAAAGACATAATATGACAGGCATACTCATATTTATAGCAGCACAGTTCATAATAGTTCAATCTTATAAGCATTCTATATGCAAATCAACAGATGAAAAGATAAAGAAATATGGTACTTGCATACAATGGTGGACTACTATACCATAAGGAAAGACAAACCTGACTGTTAAGCTTAAGTGAAATAAATCAGACAAAAGCTTAAGCATTACATTACTTCCAGAAACATTAGTTTAAATATTACATAGGTTTTTAATATAAGAAACACAATATATAAGTAAAGTACAAAACAAAAGACAGTAGGAAAAGGAGAAAAACAAAGTTACTATAATCTGGCATGGACAATTTTATATCTAGTTGGATTCCAAATTAATTAAGAATTTTTTGAAACTAAAAATGTTAGAAGAAACTATCAGCAAATCTTTTTATTATTTCAAATTGGAAATGATACGTCTAATTAGAACTCAATACCAAAAAGAAAAGCTAGATTTTAAAAATGAGACAAGAGCAAATATCATACATGTAATACCTAAATACTTCTTAGATACATGAAATACGGGAAAAACAAATGCATAAATGCTACTGACTCTTCAATAACACTTTATCAAAGCATTGCTATAATCATTTCTGATCTACTGATAGATAAAAAGTAACTTTTCAATGTAATTTAAATCCATTCTACGGATTTTTCATTCAGACCTTGCATTTACTTGAAGATAAAAAAAATCATTCTCCATACTTTCTACTGCAGCTATACACAAAGCTTTTAATATAATAAAAGTAGCCCCCAAATAGGAGTTGAACTGAGCTGGGTCCAAACTCCAGTACAGCTATTTCTGGATATATCTTTGCATAAATCAATGCTACTGACCTTGCGCACCTCCCTCTACTAAAAAGAAAGAAAGAAAACAAAAAGGAAAGAAACAAGGGGGAAAAAGCTAGTCACATCTCCTTCACAGTTCCTTGTTGGAAAGAAAATAAAATAACACCCCTGAAGTTCTAGATACAGCGTAGGGACCTACTGGCCATTGCCTCCTGTACTTCTCATCTTCCCGGAGGAGTTGGGGCCACTGCATTCCTCCTCAGGGCAAGCTACTCTGGCTGGAAATAGCTTTCAAAGCACCTTAGACTCACAGAGTCTCCGAAGAGGAAAAGAGAAAGTAACAGTAACAGAACCTACTCACTGCACAAGTTACACTGGAGCCACATGGGAAAATTCCAGAGGAATATCCTCAAAGACAAACAAAAAATAATAGTTCCCTCTAATCCTCCAGGAATAGCCAAAAGCATGAACCACCGAAGCGGAAAAAGAAACTCTCGGAGCCGGGCGTGGTGTCACACTCCTGTAATCCCAGCACTCGGGAGGCTGAGGCAGGAGGATCAGTGCAAGTTCGAGACCAGCCTGGGCTACAAAAGTGAGCTAAAGGCCAGCCTCAACTGCATAGCGAGACCCTGTCTCAAAAAGACAAAAAAAAAAAATTTAGGCGGGGCGTGGTGGCACACGCCTGTAATCCCAGCACTCGGAAGACTGAGGCAGGAGGATCAGTGTGAGTTCGAGACCAGCCTGAACTACAAAAGTGAGCTCAAGGCCAGCCTGAACTGCATAGTGAGACCCTGTCATCACACACACACACACACAAAATCTGACCATTAGTATAAGTTCATTGTTAATGTACTACACTGCTTTTTTTTTTTTTTTTTTTACTAAATCCTTAGTCTTAGTCTTGGTTAAAAGTAGTCATAGATATTTAAGGTGATGACCCCCACCTAGGTAAGAGTAATGAGAAAATCAAACTGATAGGTTAAACCCGAGCCTCCTCCCCTAGCTGTCCAACGTGGTACCTCAAGAGTTAAATATCAAACCCCTGTTCTTTTTCTAGAATGTGCTGAGTCCTCTTGAGAACCTCATAAACACATTTGGAAGAACTCCTGCCAAGGGAGCCTCTCCGACACAGCACAAGGGCTCCACCTTCAGTCTGAGATCTGGGAACTTTTCAAAAACGCTGCTCTGTGAATCCTAAGAAAGCAGAACCCTTTCGCATAAAATTTAAACTATCCCACTTTCCCCTTCTAAATATTTCACTGAGTACTTAGCAGTTGTCCATAGATGAAACAAGAAATCTTACAAGGTTCCATATTGGTTTTAAGTAAACTAGATATTTTTAAATATGAAATATTTTCTTTAAATTCTTCAGGATTCATTTATCTCTATATAATATCATTTTCTCTATAGTGGTGGCAGAATCTGATAACTTCTTTATTGCTAGTTCCCCTGTGGCTTCACTCCATAGCAGTTATGGTCTTACATATAAAGGAAAAGATTAATTCTTGCCCACCAGTCTATTCATAATTTACCAGTAGTTTTTGAATATTCTAATAAATACAGGGAAATTTTTGCAAGAGAAATTTTTATCTTGACAAAGAAAGTTAAATCAGTAATAATGACTTTATTTGGACCCTGGAAATTAATAGCTACCCATGGGCAGTAGTGTTTTACAAAAACATGGCAGAAATTTTGTCCTATAATACGATAGCCTAAAACTCCCAAATCTAACCTGAAATTTGAAAGGAAATACACAATTATATAATAAAATGCAGTATCACCTTTCTTCTACTTTATGAAAGAAAGGTGGGAAATTTTCCCATTTCTGTATAAGTCATGGCAAGTAAGAGGAGAAAATTAGTCACTTTTCTTCATTCATGACTGCAGACATAGGAGCTGGCCAATGGGTGTGGGATGGTGGGCAGGGGGACCCAACACCAGGGGCTTGGTATGCCTGCGGGCAGCCGGATGACAGACGTGAGGCCGCGTTGCGGGAGACGCATGGAGGGGATGGCACCGGCACGGGCCTGGAAATGATGTCCTGGTTCTACTACCAGTACCTGCTGGTCACGGCGCTCTACATGCTGGAGCCCTGGGAGCAGACGGTGTTCAATTCCATGCTGGTTTCCGTCGTGGGCATGGCACTGTACACTGAATATGTCTGCATACCCCAGGACACCATGGTAATATTGCACTATTTTGAAATTGTGCAGTGACCCATATGTGCTCCAGATCAAGAGGTTCCTTGGAGAAGATCTTCCCTGCCGAGCTGGAGAGAGATGTAATTGGATGCCAGAAGACCCGTGACTGGATGTCGACATAATCAACCTTATAAATATGAAGACTCAAATTCATGAGTAGAATAGGAACCTCATCCTGACTCGTGTTGTGTTCTTTAATATTAGAAGAGGCTCTTGTAGAGTAGTTTTTGTCTACTCCAACATTGTAGTCATTCATACTTTGAAATTAGTATTTTCCTAACCTTTGTAACTGTTTGAATATTACTCTATGAAAGCTTTTTTTAATGTAACTTTGAGTACATTTTAATTGCCTACTATTTTTAAAACCTAAAGTAATTAGTTGGGCTTTGTTGTTCTTGCTACTGTATGGCATATATATCTGCCTGGGTACATTTCTACTCTTGACCAAAGTTTTGTAAGAAATAACACAAGATTTGGAGCAGGGGAGTGGGGAGGGAGGATATTTTATTGAAACTTACTTCCAAACTGGGGATTAAGTTCAGTGGTACATTGCCTGCCTGGCAAGCATGAGATCCTGAGTTTGATTCCTGGTACAAAAAAAAAAAAAAAGCACAGAATTATGTATAAAAGATTTACTGTAAGCTTGAACTCAGGAGTATACATTTTAGCTTTCTAGACTCTCAACAGTCTATACTTTAAAACTATGGCAACGTTTCCTAGTAGTGAAGAAAGGGTAAAGATCTTGCCAAAATAAGGAACATTTCACCTTTTAAATATTTAATTCTTAGGTGGACTAATTTCCAGAAAACTTTGGGGATGATTCTTAAGACAATAGGTGGTTAGTTAATAGTATTAGTAATGCTTCTGTGTACTACAGAGTTTTTAACAGACGGAAACCAGTTTCCTCTGAGACAGCAGTTCTCAACCTGTGGGTTGTGACCCCAATGGGCATCGAATGACCAAAACACAGGGGTCACCTAAAGTCATTCTGAATTATAACTGTAGCAAAATTACAATTTTGAAGTAGCCACAAAAATTATATTTTGGTTTGGGGTCACTGCAACATGAGGAACTATATTGCGAGGTCATGGCATTAGAAAGGTTGAGAACCACTGCCTGAGAGCTATTAGCAACAGCATGTGGACTTAAATCTAGTGTCATGATTGTAATGGGTGCTGCCAATGCTTTTGCACACTGCGGTAAGATGTGATGAGATGAATTGTGAAAAAGCATAGCAAACGGTATAAATTTGGCTAAAACCTTTTAAAAGAAAAGAAAAAAGGACTGCAGGCATAGATTATAAGCACACAAACACAGAGAGTCCTCAGTCGTTCAAAATCTGAGCATCAGTCTAATTTCAATTAGTCTTGGTTAAAAGTAGTCACAGATGTTTAAGGTTATGACCCCCATTTAGGTAAGAGAAACAAAGAAATCAAACTGGTATGTTAAACCCAAGATTCTACCTATCATCTAATGATATCCTAAATTCCTATCCTTTTCTCCTTCATCCTATTTACAGATCAACAATCAGAAATTGCCATAGAGAACTGTGAGTTTTGCGAATCCCAAGGATGATGAAAGGGATTACTACCCTATCATGGCAACGACTGAAACCAAACCTAAACTTGCAGGCTTTTTAGCACTCCATGTTTTCAAAGCCCTTAGCCATCTATAATTTCTTTTCTAATAGCCAATGCTTGAAATACATAGGATAGTTACTAGGTGCTTAGCTCTCTGTGATAAGTATTCTTAAAATGTACTCTATTCTTCATAATACTTAGTTTTTTGTTTTTTGTTTTTGTTTTGTTTTTTTTTT
>PVJA010019365.1:0-38416 GCA_004027025.1 Myocastor coypus | reverse complement strand
AACTCGTACCAATCCTCCTGCCTCAGCCTCCCAAGTGCTGGGATTACAGGCGTGCACCACCACACCCAGCAAAAAATACTTTTTTCACTTCTTTTCCTAATAAACTAAAAAGTTCTTCCCTGACACAGGCAGAAAAATAAAAAATGAATAAAAAAGATAAAAATCCACAAAGCAGTCATTGCTGGACTTCAATGTTCTCTTCTGATTTTCTTGAATTTGCTTTATTTTACAAATTCCTTTTCTTCCTTGAACTATATAAATCCAATATCACATTATATATGTACTAAAACAGTTCTAAATTTTCTTCTAAATGATACAATTTTTACAATCTATTTTAGGGAAAGGTCTATAGGGTGTTCAGAGTCTCACTACTAGACTTAAAGTGATCTGCCTGTTTACAGCCTCCCCAGAGCTAGGACTACAGGTGCCCACCATGACATCCAGTCTCAACTGCCATCTCAGGACACCCCAGGGATTGAACTCCTGGCTCTTGTGCCTGCTTGCAGGTGCTTTAATCCACTGAGCTACTTGTAAAGCCCTTTTATAATCTTTCTAAAGCAAAAACAATTTAACTTTATGTATACCTACCCACAAAATATTTTGGAATACAATGGTGGTGAGTAAAAGCACATGTAACTGAACACATGTCATATTTAGATAAGACTATTTTCCCATATTTAGCATTTTTGTGGGAATATGGTATCTAAACTTATTTCTCTCCAAATCAATTTAATCTAAAAAAAAAAAAAAATTACTTCAAGACTAAATACTAGGGTTGGAGAGACAGGTCAGAAGACTAAGTACCTGCTTAGGTAAGCACAGGGACCGGAGTGCTATCCCTGACACCACATGCTCCACAGACCCTGACCCCAGGTACGCTGAGCTGGCCACAGAGACCAGGCATGGTGGTGCATACCTGTAATGCCAATGCGGGGGAGGCTGAAAATAGGAGGATTACTATGAATCCGATCTGTGCAGTGAGATCCTATACACCCTGTACTACATATATAAAAAATAAATAAACAAACAAAAGAACATGTTTTGTTTTACCCATGATCCTCTGGCGCAAACCAGGATATCTGTGCTTCTGAGTCTTTATCATTTTTAGTTTGGACAGAATTCAGCAGCTGTACGATTTGCTCTTCTCGTCGTTCATCCATGTGTACTACCGCTCTCTCATTTGTACAAAAGAAAAAGCATTTTATCACCATAGGAAAGCATGTGCAACATGGCTTATTAATATAAGAAAATGTTTGGTGATAACTGAAAAGGGCAAGTGAGGTAGGGTCAACACATGCTTATAAAAGAAGCTAAAGTTATCCTCACTTACCCTCCAGCCTTCTCAATTTCCTAGACCAAAATATATGTTAGCATTTTTGTGTATATCCTTGTAGACCACTTCATACTTTGAATCTATAAACAGCTCTAAACACAACTGGAAAACAGACCATTTGTGTATATTTCTGTAACTCTGATTCCCTTAACTACTACCTTCAGGTACTTAGAAATGTTTTCCTATCTGAAATTTTCATTTACAAATGAAACGTTTTGTTTTAAGGCATTATTTTGAAGTTTTTAATACTAAAAAAAATGAGAAATTTACAGAGACTGACCTCAGAGGAAGTAACTAAAACTAACCAGCTCTCATCACACATCAAAGAGTACATTGTTTCAGAAAATGAAAACAAACAAAATGTCCTACTTGAAGATAAGGTCCTTAATGAATTATAAAAATTTTGAATATAGATCTAAGAAATGAAACTATAGGGCACATTTAAAAATATATCAAATTTAATCATTAGCAATTTGTTTAATACAGCAAGTTTTAACACTGAATGCTTAAGAAATTACAACCTTACAAACCTCAGGCTCTTTGTGACATGTATGAATTCACAGGCAATGAGAAATACATGAGCAGTGACAAACAGTAGGAAGGTAAATGTAATAATGAAAAAAATTATTTATTTTTAGAACACAGAATAAAGAGAATCTTCGAACTTTCAAACTAAATGGGAGTGGGAGAGGGAAAAAATCAAAGACAGCTGTTCGCAATTCATGGCTGGGTTCTGAAAGAACAGCAGTTATGATCAGTCATTAGAAGGAGGCTGATATACAACTGGGTATATTTTATACACAAGTTGATGTGTTGATGGCAAAGGAAAATGCTAAGCTTAAAGGCCAGTGAAAATCAATGATGAAATTCTCTAGAGGTAATGATTTTTAGGGAGGTAATAATATAAAACTAAATCTCTCAAGAGATTGTTTTTAGTTTATGACAGGAATTGTGGAATGCTCACCAAAGATACGGGTGTTGAAATCACAGAGAAGCCCTCTTATTTCAGAAAAACATACTACCTTGAACACAGAAATAAGGACAATACTTTTAACAAAGTCTGGCATTCAAGGGGCCAAAGCAGAAAAACTGACAAAGAGTCAGTAAATGAATACAACTGAATCTCTCTGTATAAAACAAAAATCTTATCTTACATTCTCCAACTCCATAAGCTATTACACTATTTTTCTTCATGCTACACATCTTTCCCTTGTGCCATGCTATTACAATATACTTTTTAGTGCCACCACTCCACACAATGGGCTCTCAAGGCTCACAAATGACCTTATTGGTAAATCTAATGGGCACTCTCATCTCTTGCTTCAGGACATTTTTTTTTTTCTTTTTTTTGTCTTTTTGAGACAGGGTCTCACTAAGCAGCTCAGGCTGGCCTTGAGCTCATTTTTGTAGCCTAGGCTAGTCTTCAACTTGCACTAATCCTACTGCCTCAGCCTCCTAGTGCTGGGATGACAGGCATACGCCACCACACCCGGCACTTCAGGACATCTTGCCACTACTGGTTTCTCTTCTTTCCCTTAAACAAATCTCCATGGTTCTAAAACATTACTCAATGCTATATTTTTCTCTTTTCTGGCTACTCCTAGATTCTTTTATAGCCTATTTTTCTTCACTTGTCCCCTTGGCAACTGTGTTGTACCACTCACAGGTCAGCCACACTCACAGGAACTTGTTAGAAAAACAACCTCTGTAGCCCAAGTCTTTCTATCTTAGTCCTACATGCTCACAAGATGCCAGTTGGTTCCTCTACACCAGTGGTTCTCAACCTTTCTAATGCCATGACCCCGCAATACAGTTCCTCATGTTGCAGTGACCCCAAACCAAAAAATAATTTTGGTGGCTACTTCAAAACTGTAATTCCAAATAAATAACATTTTCCGATGGCTTTAGGTGACCCCTGTGTTTTGGTTGCTCAACCCTTACCGGGGTCGTGACCCACAGGTTGAGAACCACTGTTCTACACATTCAAGTTAAAAAAGCAACTGTCTAGAAACTTGAGGCATGGGTCTGTTCCTCTTCTCACCGCTTACCTACACTCTATTATCCACAAGCCCGTAAACTACCAAATGCTTACCTCCAATGTAGGCATCAAATCCACCCTGAAAGTGTGACCTCCATACCGGCTAACAAAATCAAACCCATAGTGTCTTTGGTCAAGCCTACCACAGTCCCTCAAGACTGATCCTGATACAGTCAGGAAAGAATTATCCAGTATCACTTGTGTTCATTTCCTCAGATAAAGTAAATCACAGGCTTGAGTCTTACCTCTGAAGCCACTTTAAGCTGTCTACTTCCCTTCATCTGCATTGCCAAATTCTCAATTTAATCTGCCATTTCCAACCTTAATTACTGTAAGAGCTAGTCTTCCTGCCCAGCACTATTTCTTTCCAATTCTTTCCCTACACTGCTACCACTGTGAAGTTAAAAAGTTAAAAACCCAACCATTTCAGTCTTTATCCAATACCTCAACGGCTTGCTATTAGGAAAAATCTATGAATTTTAAGGTGCTCCTTATTTTTCTAATCTACAGCTTTCAAACTGATACTTGCAAAATGGTATTAAAGGATTATGACCCAAATTAGTAACAAATCAGAAAAGTACAAAAATACCAACAGAACACAGAACAATGTGAAAGTAGGTTTAAGTTACATTATGAAATTTTTGTTTTAATTATGTTCTGACTGTAAATTAAAATGCATTTCCTTTCACGCCAAGTAGTAAAGTCTGAAATCTAGGGCTCTATCTTCACCTAAACACAGCTTACATCCATGATCTTATCTTTCACTTTCTTCAAGATGTTCTTCCATCAGGATGATACACACTGTGATACACACTTTTGCCTTTATGAAAAACCTTTCTTAAAAAACACACACAGGCACACACACTTTGCTATCTTTCAAAGTTCAGCTTAACAGGTGCACTCTCTTCAAACTCTTATAAAATTCTTTGAGATAGCAGATAGCCATATTCTCCATATCCTAGTAATATGTTAACATTGTTTTATATTTGCAGCCCCTAACTTCCAGTATCTCTGTAATGTAGGTCCTGTTCAGTGCATAAAATATTGACTCAAAATAAGTCCTCCATGAATGTTTCTTTGAAAGAACAGCAAAATTTATCATTAGAATGTTTTACTCTGTAAGTATAAGGACAATTCTAAAATAAAAGCCATGAAAACTCTGACAGAAAAGCAATCATATCATGTTGAAGGTTAAAAGAAAGGTGCGACTATCAACATTCATATTTCAAGAACACTGAAAAACTCACTTTAGACAATAGAATGGTATGACAAAGTAATAAAAAGCAAGAATGAAACATGTTTACAAAAGATGTAATTCTATTCTTTCAGGTTGGGAACTTGAGCTTAGGAAGTGCATCAAGGAAAACCTGATAGGCTGAAGCTAAGAAAAACATGCTACCAAAATGTATTAGAATGAGAAAGAAGCAGCAGTTGTTAAATCTCAAATTGTAAGATAAGGTATGGATCTAATTTTTTCTTTCAAAAGTTCACTACGAGCGGCTATACACAGATTTCATGGGATATAGGTTTGGAACTCAGCAAACTAGCTAGGAGACTACAGTCAACACACTAGTGGCCAATCTTATAATACTGAAATTGCTGTAAAGGTAAGTAGTCAGATTTGGAATACACCACATGAAGGAAAAAGCCAGGCAGTGTAGCAGGAGCTTTCAGTACTCAAAAAATAAAAATAGGGCTGAGCATTTATGACCTGTGGTCAATGCAGGCTCAGTGCTAAGACTGTGCTTTCAAACTACAATACCATGTTTGCAATGTACTAAAAAGGCAGCAGACTCATCCAGAAGGCTGACACTAACAAAAGTTCTACAAAATGCTGTATATGATTTCAATGTGAATTCTGAGGGGATCTGACTGACCTTATGAGATACAAAAGTTACATGTTTTGTTATTTAGGTCTTGCTTGGACTTAAGCACCCAGAAGAAAAGTTTAACTGTGAGACATAAAAAGTAAAGCCAGATTAGTATGCTGAGCTGTAAAAGGCTGAAGACAACAGCTTCCAACATTGCCAGCTCTGCTGATAACCCACTACTATTATGGAATACTGGACTACGTATCCAACTACTTTCTGTTAGTTCAATGAGAAGAAATATTTGTACCTATAGTGTTTAAAAAGGTCATCATGTCTGCACCTTGTACTCTGTACAACTACTATGAAGATAATACGCATTAATTTTTTAAAAAGGAACTAAGATATAATGTGTATAGGTACAAATTCCCTATGAATGTGATCATTATGCATATCTAAATTGTACCAACAAAAATAAAATAAGATAAATTGTAAAAAAATACAAAATAAAAAATAAGCGGGGCGTGGTGTCACATGCCTGTAATCCCAACATTCGGGAGGCTGGGGCTGGAGGATCGGTGCAAGTTCAAGACAAGCCTGGGCTACAAAAGTGACCTCAAGGCCAGCCTGAACAGTATAATGATATCCTGTCTCAAAAAGATAAAAAAAAAATAGACAGCAGACTGATTTGCTAGAATTGTAACACTCCTTGAATATAGTATTTTTCAGATTCCTTTAGCAATGTGCACAGAACCTTGACAGAAATAGGCAAATAAAAGCTGATAGTTATTGTATGCATCTTTACACTCAGGACTCCAATTACTGCTCCAATTTCAGTATGGCTTTAATTGCACTTCTCCTGATTTCCAAAAAACAGTTGTTCAATGAACTGGGGAACTGCTATCAAACTACAGGTTTGCTTTTTAAAGGGAAGAATGTGGTAAGTTGTGAAGATAAACTGATAAACGCCCTAAAATATTTTAACAAAAAGATCTCGAGAGAAAAATAAAGCAACAGTTCAAAAACAGTAGCCCAAGCCAGTGTGATGGTGAGGACAGACTGAAAGTTCAAGGCCAGCCTGGGCAATTTAGTAACTTGGCAAGACCCTGTTTCACACGCACATAATAGGGCTGCTAATAATAATAATAATAATAATAATAATGATAATAATAATAATAATAATAAATATAAGGGGCTACTAATGTGGCCCAGACCAGCAAAACAAAATACAGTAGGTTGAAAGATGACTGAATACTTTTAGTATTAAATATAAAAGGTGATTTTCAACAGGTTATGTGCAAAAGCTAAGGAAGCTATTTCAATTTTTATGAAAAAAAAATCACTCTTTTAAAAGTATAGACCACTGGGGACCGGAGAGATAGCTCCATGGCACAAGAGTCTGACTGGCAAGTGCAAGGTGGTGAGTTCAAACCCTGGACCAGCAAAACAAACAAACAAAAGTGTAGACCATTAATAAACCTTCACATCCTTTACTGCAGATTTTCAAGTTACAAATGAAACTGACAATTCCCTAAAGAGACTAACCAAATCATATCCTAAGGTTTCTTTCCCCTTAAGGATGCTACTTTTCTTTCATAAAGAGCTGTTAATCAATACAAATTTAATGACCTCAATACACACACACACCTCGGGAATGTGGCTGTAACTAAACTGGTTTGTTTTGTTTTCCGGAACCGGGAATTGAACTTTGGTCCTCGCGTTTGCCAGGCAAGCGCTTATTCTACTGAGCTACCTCCCCAGCCCCAACTAACTGTAATAACAGTCACCCTATCTTTTTGAGCAATCTACAATGAAAACAGTACTTGACACTTTTGTCCCGCGAAAACTTGCCTGCAATGTAAAGTCATCAGTTTCTTACTTCGCCAAGCAAAGAATTTAAGTAAAGGTGACAATAACATTATCGAGAGGAAAAGGATATATGACAGCATCGTTAATAAATTTCGACTGGAACTGTAATTTACAATTCTCATGTAATTTAAGCAAAGTACACATAGTGAAAGTAAAGCTGCATAAGGAAGCTTTAGCACAAAACACACCCGCAGTTGACTCACACTTCATAAAACACGTGCATCAGTCAAAAATAGGAAAACAAAAGACTGGAGGCGGCAGGATAAAAAATAAATCTGATGTGCATCACCCCTGCCACTACTCTCTGATTACCTCTTGCCTCTCTGCATCCTTGTTCTTCTGTGTCTGTTTTTGTGTCTGCTTTTTCGCGTACCACAAGCCAATTTCACGGCCTTTCAAGTGTCCGGGGTGCCTACCCCTTCCGCCTCGACCACCTCCGCCGCCGCCGCCGCCGCCGCCGCCGCCGCCTCCAGAGCTTCGACTCCCTCCGTGGCCCCCTCCACAGCCACCACTGGAATTGCGAGAACCGCCATCGCGGCCCCAGTTCTGATAGTAATCATAGCTCATTGTCCGGGAAAACTACTCCCCAGCGAAAAGCCACAACCACTGGAAATGGCGTCTGGGCCCGGAAGCGGATATACAGGTATTTCCGTTTTGCTTCCGGAGCCCAGAGCGAGAAGGCGGGCTCTTTAGCGTCACAAGAAGCCGTTTCCGTTGACGTCATGTCCGCCCGTCGTGAATTTCCCGCGAGAGGCTTCAGTGAAGTTTAGAGTGAGAGCCTAAGTTGTTCCTATGCAAGCAGGACTAAAGGATGGCGTGCAGTTTTTTAATTTCTTACGTTTTATAAAAGTGATAAAGTAGGTTTAGAGATTTGTTCCTGATGGTAAAATCTGGAGTTTGCTTCTAATTAACCCCAGAGAAATAAATAGCAGTTTAAACAAAACATGTGGATCAATGAGTACTTTCCTGACTGCATAAAATCATCAGTTTGCTACCTTTCTTGAGAACGGCCTGATGCCTGTTTCATGTATGTGATTAAAACTAAATGGACCTCTGTTCTTTAAAGGATTGTCACTTATCCACCACCTAAATTACACGGAGACCACTTAGGTCGTGTAAGTAAGCATCCTTTGAAGATATTCATGTTCTTTTCAAGCCACATACTATTAAGGAGGCCACTGAGTTTGTGCAAACTTCCGGAATAGCAAAGTGATCGAGCCACACAGGCTCCACGTTCACCAGAGGAGTCACTTCACTTACCTTTAAGTAATTTAAACATGTTGGATGTTGGAGATACTGCAGAAGACAAATATGGTGTACGAAGTTATATCTGCTTACATTCTTGAGAAGATAAAGGCAGAAATCCTTTTGTGATGGATTAAGAAAGGGAACTGCTGTGTATCCTGCAGGATCCAAAATGTTTCGTTGTGACCTAAGTTATTTGAGTAGAAGGTGTTTGATTCCTAATATCTTTTATCTAAAAAAAAAAAAAAAAAAAAAAAAAAAAAAAAAAGCTTGGGCCTTCAAAAAAAACTCGAGAACTCAGCTGTCATAAATCCCTTTATTTGGAAGGGAACCAAGAAAAACTGACTCATAACTGGAGACTGGAAATCAGCGTACCCCGTAGACATTTGCACGAAAGTAATACACCTCGCATCTAATCTAAAGGTCTATTTATGTTTTCTAAAAGCTTTTTTTTCCTTACAAATGTTCTCTCCACTTCCCTAATATTATATGTACTAGTCCCTCTTTACCTATAGTTTTATATTCCTTTATTTCAGTTTCCCTGGTCTGTTATCCAAAGCAGCAAATAAGAAATTCCACCAGCCTAGGCTACAAAAGTGAGCTCAAGGCCTGAATGGCATAGCGGGACCTTGTCTCAAAGACACACACACACACACACACACACACACAGAAAGAGAGAGAGAATTGCAGAAATAAATGACTCATAAGCTTTCAGTTGTATGCTGTTATAAGTGGCGTGGAGCTTCATGCCATTCCATTCTGCTTTATATAGGAGCCCAATCATCACTTTGCTCAGTATCTCTGCTTCTACAGGAACCCACCCCTTAGTCATTAATCCTTCTTATATCAACTGTAGTGCTACTGCTGTGTTTGCATCAACGTTTGCAAATAATGTCCCCAAAACACAGGAGTAGTGTTGCTCACTATTTAGATAAGCCAAAAGGAAACTATAATATACTTCTTTTAAGTGAACATCCCCCAGTTTAATAAGGAAAGAAAAATATCATTGCCAAGTTGTATAAGAATAAATCTATTGGGAAAATTGTGAAGAGAAAAAAAAATGACATGTTAATTTTGCTGTTACAACTCACATTACAAGTAATAGCACAGTACATGAAAAGTGCTTAGTTAAGACAGAAGCTTTGTGGGTGAAACATACGAACAGAAAGCTTGTTAAACTGATGGCACCATGTTGTGTGAGCAAGCTGTGAAATTTTGCTAATCTCATTAATGTAGACATCATCAGAAGAAAGGTAAGTGTAAGACAGTAAGATATTTCATGTGGGAGAAAAAGAACATATTCACGTTACTTTTTATTGCTCTACTTTTATAATTGTATTTATTTTTAGTGATGCTGATCTCTTACTGTGCCTAATTTATGAATTAAACATTATCATGTTAGCACTATCTGGAGTTTGAGGCTTCCATGAAGCATCCAGGAGTGTGTCCACTACAGATAATGGGACACTGTTGTAGAAGTCCAAATTTTTAACAATTTCCTTGAGTCACATTTTTTATGAGTTCAACATATTATACCAAATATTTCATTTTTCTAATCTTTTGTTTACTTTAATTTGCAAGCCCCTAAACATTGAACTATGAAGGATGGATAAAGCTTTTCTTACTCAACAATCATGGGATATTACAGCAAGAAATTTTAATGTTTGGAATTAAATAAGTTAAACCTTAGCTTTTCAAAGAAATAGACTTCAGTAGCTAAATTAATGTGGGGTCCTTTACCGTGTTGAGCTCTGAGCAGTCTATAATGATATTTGTTATTAAATGTCCTCTCCTCTGGTCATGGACTGGGACAAAGAATGCATAATTATTGCTTTGAAACTTGTACCACTTGGGTCTGGAGAGATAGCTCAAGGACATAAGTGCCTTCCTGGCAAGTGTAAGGTCCCCAGTACCACAAAAAAGAAAGAAAGGAAGAGGAGAGAGAGAGAGAGAGAGAGAGAGAGAGAGAGAGAGAGAGAGAGAGAGAGAGAGAAACTTATACTGCTTCATAGTCATCTCTATAGACCTCCACTCCCTACCCTAGTCTAGTCATATATGGAGTTCAGCAAGCATAAATGAGCCTGGAAAGAACTTCAGTTTCCTCAATCTTAGGAAGTACCTTATTTTCTATATTATTTACCTCAATATTATAACAGTTCTTGCGTAACTTCTTCTGGGATCTAATATTCATGATCGTATAGGAATGGAGATTATCTTTAATGTTTGCCTTGGAAAATGACATCTTTAATTTAATTCTTCCATTATGACTGGCTGGCTGGTGGGAGACAGAACAGGAGAGAAAATGGAAAAATGTTTCTTTCATATCAGAAAGAATATGGAAGAAGTTATTAAATGACTCAATATAGTATCTTGTTGCATAAAATGTTGGAACAAGTTTAGCAATTTTTTTTTTACAGGACTGGGGTTCAAACTCATGACCTTGCACTTGCCAGGCAGGCACTTGTGCCTCAGAGCTATCTTCCCAGCCCCAAGTTTAGTAATTTTAATTGTCTTGAAAATGAAC
This sequence comes from Myocastor coypus, assembly GCA_004027025.1. Taxonomy (NCBI): domain Eukaryota; kingdom Metazoa; phylum Chordata; class Mammalia; order Rodentia; family Myocastoridae; genus Myocastor; species Myocastor coypus. The sequence goes on along the minus strand of PVJA010019365.1, from coordinate 27,599 downwards.
TTGTAGGGGCCCGGCGGGATGGCTCAGTGGTCTAAAGCGCCTGCTTGGCAAAGCTTGGGTGGCTTCAAAGACTGCAGTTCAATCCCCAGCACTACATGCTGCACCAGCTCTGCCCTCATGGCGGGCTGAGCCGGCCATAAAAATGGGTGAATAAACAACGGTTCTGAAACAAGAAAAAAAATAAAATAAAATAAAAAATTCTTTAAAAAAAAATAAAGTGAACTCGTAGAAAACATCTGTTCCTGGTCCAGATGAGAAAATGTATGATTTTAAAATTATTATTGCTGATCTAATCTGTTTCCTCCCTGTATCCAACAAAAATGAGACTACCTTCAAATTACCAGCTAATTTTTTCTATTGTTTTCAGGACAGTTTCATTTCATATAATTTTGAAGTTCCTGCATGTAAGACCTTTGAATCTCTCTCTTCTTTCCTTCCTTTTTTAGTTCAAAAATAACTAGGAATCAAACTAATGGAGCTTTGTATAAGAGGTTTGGAGAAGGTTATATAAGTGTAAATGTCATCTCTTACATGCTTACTGTTTTCTATTCTAGGGCAGTGGCCTTAGACCAATGTTCATTAATGTTCTATGCTCACTAACTCATGCTTTTCAAAGACCATATGACCTGACCCAGACTAACTAAAACTCATTTCAAGACTTCATGTTGTTGGAGGCCCCTAGGTTGACTGCCACTGTAAGTTGGTTTACTGGCACTGTATTTGAAACCTTTGACCCATAAATTCACTTTCTCCACCCAGGCAATTTTTCTATCTAGATTGCTAATCAGCATGGCTAGGTATCTTCTAATGTACTACGTAAAAATGACAGGTTCTGCATTCTTTCTCACCTACATAAAAGCTGATGAAAGTTCTGGGGTGCCACTACAATTATTATTACTGTATAACAAATCATCTGTAAACTCAGTGGTACAAAATGCCCACCATGGCTGCTTGCTGCTCACTTCCTCCTGCCTGCCACACCATAAACTTTCTCTACCATGCCTCTCTGTGTCGGGCCAGCCAACTCTAGACTGAAACCTTTACAAACAGCACCCAGGCCCAGGTTGTAAGTGAAACAACCAGGGATCCACCAGAAACTCATCCGATCCAGCATCCAGGCTGGCGTATGAGTGGGACTACCTGGGAACCAGTGGGTTCCTATTCGACCCGGCACCCAGGCTCAGCATGTGAGTGGGACCACCTGGGGAATGCTGGATCTTCATCCAACCCAACAACCAGGTCCAGCATGTGAGTGGAACTTAATTCATCAGACAGACCCAGTGTGGAACCCTGTGACAGAACTTCCTACAGAGAGGCCAGAGGTAGCTAATCCAGGAGCATAACATTTGCCAGAGTGGTGCAGTAGTCCACTTCCAAGGGACACAGCAGGAAGAAGGTGAGCACAGCAGTGAGTTCCAAGCCACGCCTCCCTGGACTGTTTGAACTTGGTAGATCTGGACATGGAGCTAACATAAGAACTCTAACAAAGCTCTACACCCAAAAAGACAGTGCTATACACCATGACAAAGAGAAGCAGCAAAATGTAGTTTCAGGCCCCGAGCATACCCGGAACAATTCATGAGACAATAGACTAGAAGAAATTGTAAATTGCGCACTTGAAATCTCTGCAATAATAGTGTCTAAAGTAAAGAAATGACTGCAGAAAGGTATAGAGGAAATCAGATCAGAAATAATTTTTCAAGCAAAAAAAGAAATGATAAGTACAATAAAAGTAGTAAGTACTTCTAAAGAAGACCTTGATTTTAAAAAAGTAGAGGAGCATAGAAAAGTGATGGAATCCTTGAGTGAGCCATATAGAAAAGAAATAAAATGCATGAAGCAGATTCAAAGGGCTACACAGGAAATTAAAAGCTCAATCACAAGCTGGCAAAGTTGTTTCAGTGAAAAAGACAGGCCTTTGGTGTCCATCTGTGGCCTACCCTGAGACCTCTCACAGCATGACACATAGGCTCAAAGAGCAACTGTTAGAGCATGGTGACTGTATATGTATTTGTATTAACTGGTCTCAAGTCATACTGTATAACTTTTGTATTTTCCCAATTGAAACAATTACTAGCCTCTCAAGAATATCTTTAGATATTCTTGAGAGTAATATTTAAAATCTATATGTGGTCTGTAAGTCACATATGGATTCTGTCTCCCTGCTGTTATTTGGATTTATCTCCAACCACTTTCTCCCTGTTTAATCTGAATTAATGTTGACTTCTTTGTGTTCTTTTATTTATTTATTTATTTATTTATTTATTTATTTTGTATTTTAGGGAAGGGTCAATAGGGTGTTCAGGGTCTCACTACTAGATCAGACTTGTAGTGATCCATCAGTCTACACACTTCCAAGAACTAAGATTAACAGGTGTGTGTAACCACGCCCAGTCTCAATTGCCATCTCAGTGTGCCCTGGATGCATAACCAGCATGACAGGCCTAAGGATTGAACCCCAAGCCCCTGCACCTGCTTGTAGGTGCTTTAATTTGGTGAACTATTTGGCTGGCCCCTATGTTGACTTCTTTGGTTGGTTGAAAACTTACAAAAGGTGTACTCTTACTCATGGAAACTTGTGGTTCCCTTGCTACAGTAGGATTACCCTAGATAATCAGTATATTTCCTCATTGTGAGTCTCTGATAAAATATTACTTTATTAGTTAACTTTTCCTGACTGAATTATTGGAAAAGCCATTCTCTCCATGTTTTTCCCTTTATCCTAATGTTTCTCCCTGGTATATACTACCTCTAGCCCCTATATTCTATCAGTATGCTTGGTATTTAAAATGCATGCACACACATATTCTCTGTTTGCAATGGGGTTGTGTTCCATCATAAATTGAAAGTATCATTAGTGTGAAGTAAATTCAGTATCCTTAACCTACCAAACAGAGTAGCTTAGCAATATAAGGTGATAGTTGCTTAATCTCACCCTCTGATGGTTAACTGGGAGCTAAAGCATGGTATTACTTCACAACTAAAAAAGACTCCCCCCCCCATATATTACTAGCCTAGGAAAAGACTAAAATTCTAAATTCATAATATTGCTCCTACTGAATATATATTACTTTTGCAAACTTTTCCTAAATTTGAAAAATAGTAAGTTGAACCATTGTAAGTCACAGACCATCTGTGTAATGTGTGGGTAAGACTTTAACATTATCCAAAAGGAGTTTTGGTCTTTTCTCTCAGCTTTAGGAGAAGTAATCTCTAATTTCCAGGAATATCATAAACCTTTTTTCCAAGAGCCTTTAACAAGCAAGACAATAATAATGTGATTTATTTTGAAGTCTTTGGATCATTTCACATCACCTTGACTTCCTGATCAGTGGAAACAATTATCAGTCATTTAAACAATCAATTCCGCTTACTTACACTCCTACAGTGATGAACAACAATTAGGACTCTGACACAGAATGTGTATGTGCTTCATGCATGGCAATACTCTGTTCATGTTCCTATACATTTATACTTGGAAAGTCTTGCTGTCTGTCACCCCATCTAAAAAGAAAAACAGGGGCTAGGGAGATAGTGCAGAGGCATAAGCATCTACCTGGCAAACACAAGGTACTGTGTTTGATCCCAGATCCGTATGTCAAATTAACTTAGGAACTGGGCATGGTGGTGCATGCCTATAATCCCAGCACTTGGAGGTGAGACTGGAGATTCACTACTGAGTTTGAGATCAGCTTGAGGGCTACAAAGGTGAGTACAGGACCAGCCTGAACTACGTAATAAGACCCCATGTCAAAAAGACAGAATGAGGGGCCCGGCGGGATGGCTCAGTGGTCTAAAGCGCCTACTTGGGAAAGCTTGGGCAGCTTCAGGGACTGCGGTTCGATCCCCGGCACCACATGCTGCACCAGCCCTGCCCTCTGTGCGGCCTGAGCCAGCCATAAAAATGAGTGAATAAACAAATAAAGGTTCTGAAACAAGAAAAAAAAAGACCTTCTGAAAAAAAAAGACAGAATGAAAGAAAAAAGAAAAGAAGAAAAGGAAAACAGAAAATATACATCGAGAACTGTTGCTGGACTTGACTTTATGCACTTCTTTCAATAGTTGGTTAATTCTATATCTCTCTTCCTAGAATAAACCATAACCATGAGTGTATGGCTTCCCCTGAGTTATGTGAGTCCATCTAGTGAATAATGGAAATAGACAGTGGCTTGGAGAAATATGTCACCTAGAAGTTGTTATCAGGAGTGAGGCAGTCTTATGTATGTTTGTACACTGACCCTTAGCTCAAACTCACACAATATGTATGTGTTCATTTTGTTTTTATTCCCAGTTATTAACCAAGTACCTAGAATAGCTGCAGGTAGGAATAATCTACCAAATATTATAACAAAGTATATGAAAGGAGCTGAGAATATAAGAAGTTGAGAGAAAATTTGTGAAATCCAACATTTTATTTATTTTTATTTATTTATTTACATATTTATTTTTGCAGGACTGGGTTCATATTTTAGAAGTAATGTTCCCAAGTAATGTCCAACCAAGTTCTTTTTGCTATATTCTGAGTAATACTAACATGTTTGCTGTCTTCAAAATGAGCAGCCTGCTGAGTGTATAGTTCAGTGGCATAAATGCTTGCCTGGCAAACTCAAGGTCCTGAGTTCTCTCCCCAGTACAAAATTTATATATATATATATATATATATATATACATACACACACACACACACACACACACACACACATATGAGTTGCTTTGGTCAATGACAACTCTCAGCAATCTTAGGAAAAAAATATATATATATAATTGACAAGTTACGATTATGTGTCTGCAGTTTGTAGGAGTCACCACCAGATGGTAACATTTTTACTAGGTAAGTGTTTTATTTCCACATAAAAAGGAGATACAGTATATAAAATACAGGATTTATTTGTTTATTTTGTGGAAACAGGGATTGAACTGAAGGTATAGTATTTATTAATGATAACTATATAACTATCAATAGTATGATATTTAGATGTAGCATAGGATATTTAAAAGGGTATTTTCTATGCTATAAAAACCATTTTTATGGGGCCTGGCGGGATGGTTCAGTGGTCTAAAGTGCCTGCTTGGGGAAGCTTGGGCGGCTTCAGGAACCACGGTTCGATCCCTGGCACCACATGCTGCGCCAGCCCTGCCCTTGGGGTGGGCTGAGCTGGCCATAAAAATGAGTGAATAAACAAACAAAGGTTCTGAAACAAGAAAAAAAAAATAAAATAAAAAATTATTTAAAAAAACATTTTTATCACGTTAATCACTAAAGAGTAAATAAATTTAAGACTTGTAAAGCTTAGTCATTCCATCTCTATAAGAATCTGGGGTATCCTTTCATGTTTATTATGTACAGCTCAAGTAGATTTTTGTTGTAGACACATCTACTGACCTGGATTTTAAAATGTTATAGATAAATATTTTGATTGTAATTAACCTCTCAAATGTCTTCAAGCTAAATAATCACGGTGTTGTTTCAATACTGGAGAATTTTAAAGTATATCTATGGTGTGTATAGTTTAATAACCAAGAGAAATTAAATAAGAATACCTTTGCTTTTTTGCTTTGGTTTTGTTTTTGCTGCATTTTCCCCAGCCTTGTTCCATGTTTGGTGAAAAGAAAATGGAAAACAGGCAGGAAAGAAGCTGTTATTATCTTCTAATCTAGTTCATATACTCTGTGAACCTTGACTTTCATTGCTTTCTCATTAAAAATGCTCAATAGTTTTAAAAAATTGTTTGGGGCCAGCCAAATATCTCAGCAGACTAAAGCACCTGCTTAGGCAGACACAGTGGCTGGGGTTCTATCCCCTACATGCTTTGCTTGACCAGCACCTGCGGAGCACTGAGATAGTTATTAAGACTGAGCATGGTAGCCCTGCCTGTAACTCTAGCTCTTGGAAGGCTGAACACAGGTAGATCACTAAAAGTCTGACCCTGCACTAAAATACAAAAAAAAAAAAAAGTTTGCATTTAAATCTTTACCAATTTCTTCAGTTGCACTATCATCCTAATTTCGGTGTTATTAAAAATTGCACTTTAAACTAGCAATATTATCTTTATGTTTTAGAAAAGTATACACCTAAATATATCTAAATCTCTCTCTTATAAACTATTATTAGAATATTCAATTCATTTTCTTTTGTAGGGATTTGCAGTGTTAATGATGTATATCAGGTTAATTTATCCACTTGCATTAAAAGCCATCAATTCTGAAGGTACTAAGTATTTAAAAATAAAATATATTTAGAGTGATACTACAACTTGAATTTGAATTTATATGCTATACATTATTTGGGAGTTGTATTTCAAATATTAATAATAGCATTACATTTGCTTGCAAAATTTAGATAATATACAAGAATTGAAAAAGTTAGTACAGATAATTATTTTGAATATAGTTTTTCTTAATAGCTAAAAAGATCCCCTAAAGGTGAAAACATTCTTGAAAACTCACACAAAATAATTTAGAATTTTTATTCAGTCAAAATCAATGGTTCTGAAAAACAACTGTCAATCTGTAAATAAATACATATGAGGTAAGGGGACACAAAGTCTAAGACCATATAAATAATCAATTCAGTAATTTTGGAAAAAACACTTAAGTTATGTATTTAATATATGTTTACAGAAAGATTAGAATAAAACAATTTGAAGAAAAATGATTATAATTTTAGAAATATATGTTACTAATATGTTGACAAGATAATCTTTATATTTTTACAATGTACTATATTTTAAAACATCTTGAAATGTATACCTGTCAATCATTTAACAAAATACATATTGAATTGTTCATTTGGGAACAATGGTTCATATTTTTGGGAAAGAAACAACATGAAAACCTAATATTTGAAGAATATACATTTATGCTTCAGGAATAGAAAAAAAAAAGAAAGAGAGAGAGAGAGAGAAAGAAAGAGAAGAAAGAAAATTGTTCTAATCTGCAGCTTTAAGACTAGAAATTTTTGTTTTAGGATTAAAAGATTTTCCTTTGCTTTATCCAGAAGATTGTTGCCAAAGTTATCCTCCTCTCAGGATGCACTCTGACAATATTTTCTTTCAGTTTCCATTCAAATAAACAAAACAATTCTTGATGCATGTATAAATTAAATCATTGCTGTAAATTGGATCTTGAAGACTCCTATAAGGGAGCCATGGTGATCAAGAGGTCTGCTGTGGGGAGCATGGAACTATTGGAAGGCAGAACTTGATAGTCTTTGGGCACATATTTTCAAAGAGGATTGTGAGACAATGGTCCTTTCTACCTCTTTTGCTTTTGGAATTACCACGAACCCAATGGTTGACTCCACCATGACCTCCTTGCCATAGTCCTTCATGATCAATGGAACCAACCAATCATGGACTGTAAACTAAATAATTTTTTTTTTTTTTACAAATGGATAATCTCAAATATTTGTTATAATGAGGGAAAGTTAACAAACTTTTCTAGTAATGCTTGATTTAAATAATGTTTCTAATTCCACTTGCAACATACAAATATTTGTTTTAAAGGCCAACTTGAGATGCTGAAAAGATGAAAGGAAAATGTAAGAAAAAACAAAAAACTACTAAGCTGTATTTTATAGAAATTAAGAAAACAACGACTTATACATTTGAGGCAGGCTTTTTCCAGGTTAGTATCAAATTTTCCACCTTATGCTAATAAAAGTTTTCTAGATACCAGTGTAAAGTTGAAGCAGTAACTGTATTAAGCTTTATATTGATAGCAGCATTTAGACAAGCATCTTCAAATACAATCTGGAATTTTGCTACATTTCTTCCATCCTGAAAATGTCTTTTTCTCTTGCAGTAAACACCAATATTAATTATAGGAACATATGATGGAAATGCTATATTTCTTTGGCAAACATAAGCAAATACAGTACATTAGGCTAAGATGTGATTTAGAAACGACTTTGTAGGAACTGGATAAGAGACAAAATATTTTAATTACCACAGTTTGTGATCTTTAGGCAGCACATATGAATGCACTTAGTGTCTACAGTGCTTCCAGCTCTTCATACCAAAAATAATTAAATAGTAAATTAGTAAAGCTTATGTAAATGAAGCAACAAAAGAAAATCCGCCTCAAAGAAACTTATTAGTTATGCAGTTTGAAGTTGCAGAGCCATTTTTGCTTCTAATAGACTAAATGATCACCACTCTTGTTTTCTTCCTCTCGTTTCTTGTAAGCTTTGTTTAACATCTGGATTTCTTCCTGGTAGCCATCTTTCTCTTGATGTTGCCTCTTACTGTTCTGTCTGTGTGCTTCAACAGTGTCTGGAATGGAGATGTTGATATCACCATCAGGATTGCTTGTGGGTAAAAAGAGAGAATATGAGGCTGTTTCCCCTAAATCGCATGAAACAAATCTGTTTTCTTTCCGTGAGTATCGTAGTGAGGGTGATCTGACTTGTGTAGAAGACTGGCTGATGTTGCTAATAATTGAAACGGTGTCCAAAGCCTCTTCATTATCACAAATTTCGAGAACCTCCAAGTGTATTTTCACATTCGTGTCTGCAAATGTCGAGGGAGAATCCTCTGGGTTTGGTTCATGGCCAACACTTTTAGATCGATAGACTTCTATCTTCTTAGAAGCTGGGGTTATTTTTTGACCTTCTGCACTTACTTCATATGTAGAAAGAGAGAGGGTTTTACCTGTAGGTGCATGGAGAGACACAGTCCCCTGGAATGCACACAAGGGAATGCCAAGCCCACCGCTGAAACGCTGGGAACAAAAACAAAATGGTTATTATTGAAAACTAGTTTCAAGGATTGGGACTTTCATAAGTCCATTTCATGAATCAAGATGGTACAAATTTTTGTTTTTGTTTTTTCCAGAGCCATTTCCTTGGAAATTGGTAGCATGCAGTATTTAAGATTTAAATTCTGTCACCAAAACATCAAGCTCAGTTTCTCCTAGGTCGAATACAAAGTCTAAATGAGCATAGTCAGGAACCTTTCTTTAAGATGAAGGGCTTTTTTCTTATATTCAAAGACAAAATTTCAATACTGATAAGAAGCAATAGGGCAGATTTGGGACATAAAATTCAATGTGTATTTATAATTTGGAATTGCTTATATATTTTTGTTACATGTTCAATTATATTTAGAAGTCTACATAAGTTGAAAGAAAATTTTTTCTGACCAACAGTGATTAATATATTATCTATTTTTCATCATCAAAACTGTTGCTCAGTTTAACAGATATAGTTATACAAGATGGGACATATGATGGAATATTACCACATGCTTCTAAGAAATTTAAATTTTTGGTCTTGTCTCTCATTTTCTTTTCTTCCTTTCTTTTAGGGCTGGCCTTGAGCTCACTTTTTGTACCCCAGGACAATCTGGAATTCACACCAATCTCCCAGTTTCTGAGACTACAATTGTGTACCCCTACACCTGGCTCTCATTTTCTTTTATTACCTTTTTCTTTTAAATTACTTTGGAGAGAGCACTGTAATAATTGATATGACATTAGAAAATGGTATATATTTAGAAGACCAAGATAACAGATTATTTCAAGCATGGCTTTAGTATTACACATTGTTGTCCTCAGTGTAGTTGCTTACTTCATAGATATCAACATATAGAGTTAGTCATGGTGAAAGTTCTACCCACTGACTTGCTGTTTGCAAAAACCTAAAGATTTAAAGAAATTTAAGCTACCATCAACATGTACTTTTCTTGATTAATATGCCAGAGAGAGTGGCTAACTGCGAAACTTTGACTCAAATGAGGTGCAAAAAGAGGCTGACCAGATAGCTTAGCAGACTAAAGCACCTGCTTAAGCAGAGCACAGTGACCAGAGTTCAATTCCGGCATAACCTTTGGGCCCCACCCTCTGGGTGTGCTAAAACAGTGATTGAGACTGGATGTGGTGGCTGGAACCTGTAATTCCAGTGCTTGAGAGGCTGAAAACAGTCCTATCTATGTTCTGAGACCCTGGAGACTCTGTACTAAACACACACACACACACACACACACACACACACACACACACACACAAAAATGAAGTGCAAAGAATACTTCAGCTCTGAAATTTGAGCATACCTAAGAGGAGCCTGCCCTCCCTTCTTCCTTTCCCCTTCCTTCCATCCTTCTAATATAAAATGTAGTATGGTATCAGCCATTTTAATTCTTTCACATACATGTTATACGTCTGGCTAATAATGCAGATTACATTGTTAAGCTAGGTGTGTGATCATCCTTGGTAATGGACTTCAAAGCTTTACTTTGTGAACACCAGAACCTGAGTGAAAGGGCCATCCTAAAACATCGTCCAGAGAAAATAGTTCTGTTATCAAAGACAGAAACTTGTTTTTTTTCAAAATAAAAATTTCCTTAAACATTATTCAATTAGAAACCTGCCATATATAATGGTGTGTATTAGAGCTTTTATGCTAAGAACTGGTTAATCTGAAAATTGAACTCTCTTGCATTATACTTCATTATGAGAAAAAGCAAGTCCCACTTCAATGCTTCAAAAATTCTTTTTCCCTTGATGTTGTACACTGATTAAAAAAATGTGTTACGACTTACACTAGTTTAAAAACATGATGAGCAAACTGAGCTATCTGTCCCCAGTAGTATAGATAGTTTTATTTTTAAAAATCGTCACTAGAAAATCTATATAATCAGATCTTTGCATGCACCACATTTGTACTATGGATGAGCAGTTACTATAAAAGCAGATGATATGATAAATTTTCTGCACCCAATTTTGTACAATCCATATAATGAAGATTTTTAATAACTCATCTTATCTAACTTATCTAATCTTACCTTCAAATGAACAAACAAGCTTTACTGACTTATCAAATAACAGTTTGTTCTTAAAATTGGCATTTCAGAATTGCATAGTGGCAGTGTTAGACTAAGTATGAAGTCTGATTTTCCTGAAATAGTACACAAAGTCCTCAGTAACTACAACCATTTTCTAAAACATATTCAAAGACGGCTCCCGTGCTCGCTTCGGCAGCACATATACTAAAATTGGAACGATACAGAGAAAATTAGCATGGCCCCTATGCAAGGATGACACGCAAATTCGTGAAGCGTTCCATATTTTTCTGCAATTGCAGAACATTTGACTGTGTATGTATCTGCTTCCTCTTAGTCCAAAGAGAAGTATATTCTTTTCCTTTTTTTTTTCCTAAGCAACATCAATAGGGAGGTGGGTCATGCCCACACACTGTACTCTGTAGAAGGATTGTGAGGACGATATACAATATGTCAACTTTCAAAAAAAAAAGAAAGAGGAAAAGAAAAAAAAAGTAATGTTGATTTAAAAGGGTTAATGTTTAATTGTTTGATCAATCTTATATACCTATATGTATTAATCTAAACTGATCTGATGATGAAAATATGTAATATAACCATTGTTAAAAACAATAAAAATATTAAATTTTAAAAAACAGATGAAGTTAAAAAAAAAAAAAAAAAAAAGACGGCTCCCCTCTGAGGATCATAAAGACAAAAACAGAGACAACAACTTACAACAACCAGATCCCAAGTATACCAAAGACTTTTGAGTAAATATTTCTCTAAAAAAGATATGTAGCTGTCACAAGTATATGAAAAATATCAGGATGGGCGTGGTGGCACACACCTGTAATCCTAGTACTTGGGAGGCTGAGGCAGGAGGATCAGTGCGAGTTCAAGCTTGGCCTGGGTTACAAAAGTGAGCTCAAGGCCAGCCTGAACTGCATAGTGAGACACTGTCTCAAAAAGACAAGAAAAAAAAAAAAACAAGTATATGAGAAATGTTCAGGATCATTATTATGGAAACACAAATCGGGACTATAGTGAGATACTACTTCAAACCCTTTAGATTTCTGCTATAAAGAAGCAAAACACAGACATTGGAATATTTGTATACTGTTGGCAAGAATGTAAACTTCTGGGATGATGATGGAAAACAGTATAGTATTTCCTCAAAACTATACAAGCAATTATCATAGGATACAATAATTCTATTTCTGGTTAAAATTCAGTTCCAAATAGGATCTTGAAAGGACACTCGTAGACCACCATTGACAGCATCATTTACAATAGCTGAAATGTTGACTGATTCATAGAGTTCTTAAGCAATGGCATTCCCTTGTGTTTCACACTAGGCTATATCTAGGCTGGAATATTATAAAAACATGGAGAAAGGCTACCTACCCAGGTGGGATAAGGAAAAAGAAAGAATCTAAGAATCTTTTTAAATCAGAGTTCAGTTTTTGTAGGTGAGTGGAAACGGTTTGAAATGCTCTTGACTCACAGATGTTCTAACTTGGAAAAAAATCAAGAAAAAAAAGTTTAAAAATACAAATATTGAGGGCCCAGCGGGATGGCTCAGTGGTCTAAGGCGCCTGCTTGGGAAAGCTTGGGCGGATTCAGGGACCGCGGTTCGATCCCCGGCACCACATGCTGCGCCAGCCCTGCCCTCGGGGCGGGCTGAGCCGGCCATAAAAATGAGTGAATAAACAAACAAAGGTTCTGAAACAAGAAAAAAATAAATAAATAAAATAAATAAAAATTTTTAAAAAATACAAATATTGAATAGGAAGAAGTAAGAACATTATAATTTATCAATTAAAATAGTCTTTTTAAAAATAAAAACTAGAGGCTGGGCGTGTTGGCACACACCTATAATCCCAGCACTTGGGAGGCTGAGGCAGGAGGAGCAGTGTGACTTTGAGGTCAGCCTGGGCTACAAAAGTGAGCTCAAGGCCAGCCTGAACTTCATAGTGAAACCCTGTCTCAAAAAAGACAAAATAAATAAATAAATAAATAAATAAATAAATATAAAAACTAGGAAATTTAATAACAAGACCAAATTCTAGGTAAGTATTAAGAAAACAATAGCTATTGCTGATGAAAAATTATTTTAAAAGCGGACTGGCAAGATGGCTCAGCAGTCTAAAGCGCTTGCTTAGGCAAGCTTAGGCAACCGCAGAGACTGTGGTTCTATCCCTGGCACCACATGCTGTGCCAGCCCCACCCCCAGGGCAGGCTGAGCTGGCCAATATATATATAGTGGTCACCTAATGTGGCTGTAGCCCTTAAAAGAACAGCTCATCTTCCCAGAGACCACCTCCCTCCTTCTCCAGCTCAGCCCAAGGTACAATTTCCTTTCACCTGTCCTGCCCCCTCAGGGAAGGCCCCAATCATCTCCTCAGGTATATCTAAATGTCTCCCTCAAACTCCACCCTGACAAAAGGCTGTAAAAGCCTCAGCCTTTCTTTGTTCCAATCCAGACAATTCCTTATCCTCCCCAAATTCTCTCTGTGTTCTCCAACATTTTTTTTTTTTTTTTTTTTTTTTTTTTTTTTTTTTTTTTTGTCTTTTTGAGACAGGGTCTCACTGTGCAGTTCAGGCTAGCTTTGAGCTCACTTTTGTAGCCCAGGCTGGTCTCGAACTCACACCGATCCTCCTGCCTCACCCTCCCAAGTGCTGGAATTACAGGCGTGAGCCACCACGCCCGGCTTGTGTTCTCCAACATTATAATAAAGCCCCTTCCCCTTTTTTCCTTCTGCCTGTTTCTCTGTTGTGACACCATCAAAAACCTATGAGAAAACTGCATCCACAAATAATTGTGACTAAGTAGGTGAATAAGGCCGGTTTCCACTTTTGTCTTCTACTTTTTAAAAATTCCTTTTCCTTCCCTTCCCTCCTCTCCTTCCTCCCCATCATCCTTCCCATCTGGACAAGTTCTTCCTTCTTCTCAATCTCTCTCTTCCACTTTTCTCCTTACTTACCCTATGAGTTTCCCACACAAGAGAAACATATAATACTTAAACATGTATCTCTTGTGAAGAGAGAGGGAAGAGAAAGGGGCTGAAGGGAGGGCAATGGAAAACACAAGGATAAAGACATATCATGTACTGGTATAAAATCCCCACGATGAAAGTGATCATTATGTATGGCAAAATAGTAATGAAAAAAATTGAATACAAAATATACAAATAATGGTCAGCCAAACAGCACAGTGGATTCAAGCACCTGCAAGCCGGCTCAGGGGGCCAGGGTTCCACCCCTGTGTCTGCTATGCTGGCCCCAACCCCAGGGCACTCTGAGACAGCAATTGAGACTGAGTGTGGTGGCAAGAGCCTATAATCTTAGCTCTTGGGGTGCTGTAAACAGGCAAATCAGAGTGCAATCTAGTAGTGAGACCCTGAATACCCTACAGATCCTTTGCTAAAATACAAAAAAAAAAAAAAAAAATATATATATATATATATATATATATATGCAAATAAAAAATAGACTAAAGAAATAATGCTCTTGTATTGGCAAATTATATGGTCAACATATTTTTTTATTTATTAATTTAAGATAATTTCAAGATAATTTCTTTCTGGGACCAGGTTCGATCTCACGACCTTGCACTTGCCAGGCAGGCACTTGTGCCATGGAGCTATCTCCCTGGCCCCCTAAATTATATTTTACAAGTTCAAAATTTCCTCTGGAGATTTACATGCATGCACACTCTTACTTATAAGTAACCGTCAATAACCACCGAAAAAAAAAAAAGAAAAACCCTGGAAGTGGACTAATGAGACAGATTTCCAAATGTAGCGCATGTAGGTACACAGGGTATTAGTGGCAAGATTTGATATGTCTGTGAAAGAGAATAGACAAGAAATCAAATATGGTATATCATGAAAGTAGCATTTCAAAATAATGTAATTGTGTTTAAAAAAAAAAAAAAAAAAAAAAACACAAGACCTAAAAAACAGAAAATATAATTGCTGTTAGGACAAGAAAGATTTCCTGTTGATCTTTATTTTCTCTACCACTCACAACAGTGTCTAGTGCATAGCAAGTCCGCGAAAAGTGTGGCATTGTCAAAAAAATGACACTGCCCTGATCTTTGAGATTTTTGAGAGTTCAAATTTTAACTTTCTAAAGCATAAAGATAAGATTTTAAAAATATTGCCGTTTACAGTGTGTGGGCATGACCCACCTCCCCATGCCCACACACTGTGCTCTGTAGAACTATTGTGAGGACAATATGCAATGTGTCAACTTTTAAAAAAAGACAGAGGAAAAGAAGAGAGAAAAAAAAAAAGCAATGTATGTTGAAAGTGTTAATGTTTAATTGCTTGATCAATCTTACATACCTATATCTATTAATTTAAATTGATCTGATGATCAAAATATCAAAATATAACCATTGTTAAATTTAAACAATAAAAATATTAAATCATTAAAAAAAGGAAATGAGTTGAGGAATGAGATAAATCTACATATGTAAGGAGGATGCTTGAATAATTGTACTGTGAATTTCTGCTGGTCTATGGAAAGGAGCAGTGAATGCTCGAATTTTGAAAAAAAATATTGCCGTTTACATTTTATTTTTATGTGTTGACAGCCTTGTATAAATGAAGATCATTGTAAATGTGTCTGAAAGTCTTCCTATAAAATATATAGGACTTAGCTGAATGCTTATAGTGTTATAAAGAATGATAAATTCAAAGATAGAACTATTCATTTCATTGTCTTTGCATTTAAAAGTCAATAAACTAGCATAGGCTGTCATGAATAATAATAATCCATTACTGCTGTAGTCCTGCATGTGGGTGGATGGGAGCTCTTTTATTCTGAAATGAAAAGCAGTCTCTACTCCTCACAAATACTTCAGGAGAAAAGAGCTTTCTATGTAAATACATTAGCATGAATAATATGCTGTGATAATTGATTCAAGCTTACTGACCTTGGTTATGTTGAATAGTTTTTATTCTTAACTACAAGTCTGTAGGTGAATTCAAGGTGAAATTATAATATGAAAAGAGTTGCTCTAAATTTGTCTCCTAACAAGGTGAAGTATTCTGTTGATTATCTGAATCACTCAGCTTAAGAAAGATAGTACATTCTGTAGAATCATAGCCATTACTGAAGATCACAGAATTAATTATAGGTTATTCTACCCCACAAGCTGGGGTAGAATATCTATGTCATTAACTCCTGAGTAATCAAAGTGACTGATGATTTAAATATAGATAGAACTTATACAGGTAAACATTAGGTGATTTAAACAAAGTTAGTCCCCTAAAAAATACTCACTGAAGATTTTAAGTCAAGCAGTTGTTTGGGGAGAGAAGGGATAGAGATCTCAAAGGGGAATATTATTTTTTTAAAAGCAGTAATTTTGTAGGAAAGCCAATATATATATATATATATATATATTTTTTTTTTTTTTTTTTTTTTTTTTTGTCTTTTTGAGACAGGGTCTCACTGTGCAGTTCAGGCTGGCCTTGAGCTCACTTTTGTAGCCCAGGCTGGTCTTGAACTCACACCAATCCTCCTGCCTCAGCCTCCTGAGTGCTGGGATTACAGGCGTGCATCACCACGGCCGGCCAAGCCAATAGGTTTTTAATAATTGGCCTTTTAGAATTTATTCAACATATGTGCTGTGTGGTTGCTTTATTTTATTTTATTTTGTTATGTTTTTTTGGTTTTTTGTTGTTGTTTATTTTCGGCAGGCTCAGCCCACCCTAAGGGCAGGGCTAGTGTAGCATGTGGCACCAGGGATCAAATCTCTGTCCCCATGCCTGCTTAAACTTGCCTGAGCAGACACTTTAGACCACCGAGATATCTTGCGGCCCTCCCCAAGTGTTTCTTGTGCCATGCTACAATCTTCATTTAAAATATTTAGCAAACTAAAATAAGACATAAGAATTGATAGAAAGGACACAGGAGGCCAAAAAAATAAGGAAGGGCATGTATAAAAGGCATACTGTGTGGCACTGTTGTAGGCAGCTAAGTTAGAGAGAAGTGTTATAGGAAGTCAGACAGGGTAAGGCCCTCAAGAGAGACAATATAAAGACAAGATGACTTGCAACTTTGGGAGAGACAGATGTTCCCTCTGCGGGTCAGACCTCAAGACAAAAGGGTAAACAACTGCAGCCACATACTTCCCCAGGGATGAGCATTGGGGATTGATATTCTAAATAGGTATCAATCACCTTAAAGCTTGAGAATCACTGACTCAATCCCCTATAGGAAAAGGCCCTGTTTTGTTTTCCTTTCTGCTCCTCACAGGACTCTATTCCCCTTTTGGTACTTGCTTTAATCCATTTTACCTGAGCTGTTGTGCTTGTAATTGGATCCCGATGTTAATCTATTTTACTGGAGCAATGGTGCTGGTTATCTCATTGGTTGACCACAGCTTTGTCCCACCTCATACCCACCTAAGCCAGTTCCCATGTTTCCACAACCTTAGACCTGCCTCACCACATGGTTTTCCTAATATAAAAGTTCCTGGAAGAGACAGCTTCCTGGGGACACTCACTCAGGGAAACCCTCCTGTCTCTCTCTTGGACAGGAGCTTTCTTTCCCTCAATAAATATGTTCTGCTCATTACCTCCATTTGTTCCTAAAATTCATTTTTTGGTTTTAGAGAACACGAACTCATCTCAGGTACTTTTCAGGTTGGGGATCAGTTCTCCCTATATCATTTGGAGGTATCCACCCCAGATCAAATTTTTCTTCCTGCATCACTGTGATTATACATAATCATATGGTTCAAGAGCCTTTGGGAATCACTTTTGGGAAGTTTAGAAAAGTCTGGAGATGTTACCTGAAAAAGTAGAAAATGCCTTAGACTGTTCTGTACAGGAAATTCAGGTCAGAGCTCAGAAGACAAGATGACCTATAGAAACGCTACTGGTAAAGACAACTCTTGGGAGATTTCTGCTGGGATAAGGACTGCATTGGCTGGTGGACTCCAAATGATGTATATCATGGCTTTGCAGGAAATTGGTCTGTATTTTGTTCATGTCTGGAGACTTTGCCTGGGACTATGATTAAGAATGGAAGATTAATTCATCTGGCAGAAGATGCTTCAAGGCAGTTGAATGTCAAGGTTGTGTAGCATGACTACTTTGAGGGCTTTTAGCCAGATCTACGTGGACAATTAAGAGTATAGAGCCTAGCAGGATGATTTAAAATGTTTTGAATTTGGCAAGAAAGAAAGCTCCAGTAGATCTGTGGGCTGCAAATATAGAGCAGAGGAGATCTTGATAGCTGAGTAGGAACAGGATAATTAGAAAAGACAGCCTCAGGGCCTCACAAGAGCAGCAAGTCTCTATCTTTGCAGCCTCAAAACTGCAAAGTGAAAGACTTTGCATTCAGAAGAAAGCTGCAGAAGACCCTGTTCCAGACTGACAGTGGTGTAACACGTTCTCAAATGGGAGCCACATAAAGAATTTGTTCCTCAGAACTGGACTCAGAGTGCTTAGTGATATAGGCATTGGACCTCTACAAAAGAGAGAAAAGCCTGGCTAGTATTCCAGTTTGCAGCAGACATGGCACTGGTATTACACACGTGCTGAATGCCAGACCTATAGGGTTATGGCAGCTTCCATTGTGATTTAAGAAGGCCTGGCAGAGCAGGCAGTGTGCCCTTCACAGGGCAACATGAAAGCTGTGAGGCTAAAGCCAAAGGTGCAATGCAGACATCAGAAGTTTGGAAAAGTCCAGAAATGTGGATCATCTAAGGACACCTGTAAGGAGGGAATAAAGCCAGCCCAAGAAAGAGGCCATGGGAGCTCTAACCACCAGAACTACTATAGGTGCAGAGGTACCTAGGCACTTTGGAGCTCATAACATGGCACTGCAGGACTTAATGATTGCCCTGCTAGATTTTGGACTTGCTTGGGTCCCCATCCTTTGTATCATCCTGTTTGTAACCTTTGCAATGAAATGTTTATCTTAGTCCGTCGAATGTTAGAAGTGTTTAACTTTTCATTTATACAGTGCCTCACAGCTAAGAGTTTGCTTTAGATCTTGGAGGAGACTTGGATTTGGACTACTGAGCAAAGCTGAAACAGTTGGGGTTTTGGCAACTTGTAGAGATGGGCTAAATGCTTTTGCATAAAGGGATGCTCCTAAGTCTTTGGAGAGCCACAGAATGTTATGGTTGTAATGTAACATAATTTTAATAGACGTCATACTGGTTCCCAACGATTATTAAACCTGTGTTATAATGTTCAAGTTATGAAATAAGAGTAACAAAGTCTTTGAATCTGGAAACTGGTTTAAAGAAATGTGTTTGATTGCCCAGTTGACAACTAGTGGATTATACCAGTTGATACATTGCGCCAACTTGAGTTTAGAAGCTTACCTAAGCAATTCAGCAGGGGTCCAGGTCCTCATTTTGTAAAATCCTCAGCTTTTGCAAAAGGAGGGTACGGACACAGTGTAAATACTATACTTGCACTGGGGCAGGAGTAGCATGCTTAAATTATAAGGGAGGAAATGGGGCTTGCTCGCCCCTACTTTTCTTCTGGTTGTTTTTTTCTGTCTTTCACCAGCAAGAATTCTTACCCCTCTGCCATACTACCTTGCTTTGGACCAGCTGCTTATGGAATGAAACCTCTACAAATCGTGAGATAAATGAAATTCCTTCTTGTATTTTGGGTGTTAGGTATTTGTCCCAGCAGTGAGAGAAGAGTTAACTGAAGAAACTTCTTCCTTAATTTTTGTCATTGGGTATTTTGTCTCAGCAATGAGAAAAGTAAGATGGACCCAGTGGTCTGATTCCTTTTTAAATCTTGATCTCTGAACAAAGGAGCCTTCAGGGAATATTATATATCTAAATCATAACATAACTTTCCCAGGTTACACAGAAGGGTGAGGTTTGAACTCTGATATAAACTCAGATTTAATATTCTTTTTACTATGCCACTCAGAGTCTAAGAAGATAATTCAGGATCCAGTGATAGATTGGAGGAAGAAGAATATGGTGGCAAGAAAGCAACTAAGAGGTTTTTAAACTTACTTATGTACATAGAAAATCTGAACCTCAGTACTATTAATAAAAACAGCAGGTGTGAAATGGCCACAGAGATTTTTCAAAGGTCAAACTCTTGGTGCCATTGAGTTAGCCGTGCAGTTCTGGGACAGTCACATACACTTGGCTTTGAATTTATTTCAATCACTATGATTTTAACCTCTAAGCCTTGGTTCTTTCATTTACAAGATGCGAATATCAAAGTGTTAATGCATGTAAGATGATTAGTGTGATGTCGCACACATAGTAAGGGTTACATAAAACGATATATATCGTTGGAGTATAGCAAACACTTTATAATTGTTAGCTATTATTGGAAGTATCCTTCCAAGATGGATCCCCTCTAGGCTCCATTGGGAGTTTTTTTTCTAATCTTTCTGATGGTTTCTCATGCACAAAACACTAGTCATACAATTTTCAGAAGTTGTTTCTTTTATAGCAGAAAACAAATCATGTAGTGAACTCACTACTTTTCTGAAGAAAAACAGACTTTAGAAATTAAATATATACACACATGAAAAACATGCACAGCCATCACCTTGATGTTGTATTTAGTTTGGGAAAAGGGAAAGAACTTAAGGATATTTTTGTTTGTGTTTGTTTGTTTATTTGTTTGTTATTGTTTGAATTTAGGCCCTTGTACTTGCCAGGCAAGTGCTTATTCTACTGATCTATTTACCCAGCCAGTTTTTTGTTCTTAAATACAACTTTCTGGTTTGAACCAAGCTCTGTAAGAAAGCCACTGAGACTTAAAATGTACATCAATCATTCCTGCATAAGTACTCTATGGTTTCAGTTGATTTCACTCCTTAACCTTTACAAATTATGTCAAAAACATGACCAAAACAGAAAGCAAGGTGTCACCGTTTGTGTCTAGTTTTATCCCCAAAGCCTCATGCAGTCATTAGGGCAGGCTTCTACAGTTCTGATTAATTCATGATTCAATGCTGGGATTATGGGTGTGAGTGCTACATCTGCTCTGGACTGGACAGGCTGATACAATGCAAGGGGAGAGGGGCTTGCTCACTGCTCCTCCCTTTGTTTTTTGCTGTTTGCCACTATGAACAGCTGCCCTCTGTGGTGCGCCAACCTACCTGCTTTGAAGTCATCTGAGCATAGACTGAAACCTCCATTAATTATGAGCTAAAGAAACATTTCCTTTCTTAATTTTGAGAATTTGATATTTTGTCCCAGCAATGAGAATAAAGTAACTGAGACACAGAGAGAAATTTTTTGGATTTTGCCAAATGTTTAATTTATTTTCTATGTTACCACTGCAGTCACATTTATGAAATGCAGTAACATGCCTTTTGTTTGCTTTTGGGTTTTTTGTTTTTTTAAAGAATTTTTTATTTTATTTATTTATTTATTTATTCATTCATTCATTTTTTTCTTATTACAGAACCTTTATTTGTTTATTCACTCATTTTCATGGCCGACCCAGCCCACCCCAAGGGCAGGGCTGGCGCAGCATGTGGTGCCGAGGATCAAACCGCTGTCCCTGAAGCCGCCCAAGCTTTCCCAAGCAGGCACTTTAGACCACTGAGCCATTCCGCCGGGTCCTTGTTTGCTTTTGTAAGCCCAGTTGATCATACTTTGTAGATATTAGACAAATATATTTGGAATAAATGAGAGACAGACAGAGAGAAAATAATTCAACAGGTTTTTGATATTTCTGCTCCTAGTTTGGTGCCAGTGATGCAGGAAGAAAAATCTGATCTGAGGTGAATGACCTCTAAATGATACAGGGAAAACTGAGCTTTCAGCCCGAAAAGTACCTGGGACTAGTTTGTGTTCTCTAAAACCGAAGAATGAATTTTAGGAACAAATGGAGATAATGAGCAGAACATATTTATTGAGGGAAGGAAAGCTCCTGTCTGAGAGAGGGACAGGAGTGGAGCAGGTCTAAGGTGAAACGATGGAAACTTGCTTAGGTGGGCATGAGGTGGGACAAAACTGTGGTCAACCAATGAGGTTACAAGCACCATTGCTCAGGTAAAATTGATTAAAGCCAATATCAAATAGGGAAGGGAGTCACCTAATTAGCGGGCTTGAATAGGAACAGGATCTCTTCCTGCTGGGGGTTGGGTTACCAACACATTTAGGCTCTTTTTAAGGTGATTGAGCCAGCCACTAAGGAGACAAGGTGTGGTGGCGCATGCCAATAATCCCAGTGTTTGGGAGTTTGCAACAGGAGAATCAGTATGAATCTGAACTATGTAATGAGACCTGTACCAAATACATAAAAATTAAAAAAAAATTAGACTTGGCATCAAAAGAATAGTTCATAAAAAGAAGTTTGTTAATTTATATTTCATCAAAATTTAAAAATGTTATTTATAAATACAGCTTGTGATTCATCAAATCTATAGGGAGACATGAGATTCTGTACTGACTAAAGCCTCTTGGGCAATGTAAGATTGCTACAACATATACCATACTCTGAGAAGCACGAAGCAGAACATTCATTTGGCTCCTTACATTAATAAAATTATACAATTTCATGGGTAAATAAAATTTGTTGTTTTATGGTATTGGCAATTTGGGGAGTAATTTTATTGAAATGTACTTTAATTCAGGGAATAATAGAGCCTTCCCAAAGGCTAAATTTATAGCTGAACAGAATGAAAACAAAATCTTATCATTTAAAAATATCAATGTATCTTAAAGCACTAATTAAATGTCACATATTTCAAAGGATGAACCATTCTTATAAAAACTATAAAATTAAATTCTGAACTCTCATGTTACATCACCTTTACAGCTATAATATAAGCTCTTGAGTATGTCATTTCACATAATTCATTTCTTTTTTATAGAGATTTATACTCTCATCTTCAAACTCTTTAACTTTATTAGAGACCATGACTACCACTATCACAAGCTACAAGAAATTCAATGGGAATTTTAATTCAAGAATTTTACTGCTTTTGTGATTATTAGCAAGTATTTCTATCCCATGGTCTAGTAGCAAAAACATCTTGACATTGTAAATCAGATGGTTTAAGTATTCAAGCTTACCATGCACTACCAATTCTTTTTTGCTTTACTGGCAAAAACAAATAAACTAATGTGAAAGGAAACATAAGATTATATTTACAGAAAATATTTTATCTAAAATAAATGAACCCTAAGAAACAAAATCAGTTTTCATATATTAATACATAATAAATAGTCATTCAGCAGTGTGTACTTTCTTTTCTTTAATATTATGGCCAGCTCAGCCTGTCCTGGGGGTGGGGCTGGCATGGCATGCAGTGCCAGAGATATTCAACTGTGGTCCCTGAGGTTATCTAAGCTTCCCTAAGCAGGCACTTTAGACCACTGAGCCATCTCACCAGCCCCCAGCAGTGTATTCTATCAGTGGGAAATATCTTTTTTAAATTATTGTAAGAAAATATTGTCTTATGAATTTGACCAGGATTAGAGAAAGGCAATACATTTTCATGTGTAACACATTTCTAAAGGATAAATACAATGATTTTTAGAAGACTGGTAACACTAGAAGCAGTGAGATAGCTCAGCTGACTAAGAGCCTGCTTTGGCAAAGACAGGGATCAGGTTTTATTTCCTCTCCTACCTGCCATGCCAGCCCTGTTCCCTGGGCACAATGAGCTGGTGACTGAGTCCAGGCATGGTGGTACATGCCTATAATCCTAGGGCTGGGGAGGCTGAAAATAAGACAGACACTACAAGTTTGAGCTGTATCATGAGACTTTGTACCAAATATATAAATGGCAAAAAAAAAAAAAAATGGTGTGCTTCAAAAAAGTTGTTGTTGTTTATGTTGATATTTATGGAAGTAGAGAATATCATGATTAGTGTACTGTTGCAAAAAATTTTTCTTAGTTACTTTCTTTGCAGAGAAGTACTACCTCACACAACTTAAAGAGGAAAGATTTATTTTGACTCTTACTTTGTAGAAATTTCAGACCATAGTTGGCTGGCTCCAAGGCAGGGCACCACGGAAGAGGAAAACCAGCTAATGGCACAGCAGGCAGGAATCAAGAGGAGGAGGAAGGTAGATACACCTTTTCTGGCCAGGCAACCAGTGACCCACCTCCTTCAATCAAGCTTCATCTCCCGACATCATTTTCACCTAAACATTCCCCCCACACATACACCTGTGATCAGTCACCTCCCTGAAGCCCCACCTATGAATCCAGGAAGCTTTGAGAGGATATTTAGATATAAACCATAATATTCTGCTCCAGGTCCTTTCAACATCCCTTATGCAAAATGCTTTTAGCCCTAAAGTTGCCAAAATCTTAATCATTGCAGTATTGAAGTCCAAGTCCAGTCTTTGAGGTTTAAGGAAGACTATCAGCTGTGAACTCCTACGAAAATTAAAAAGAAGGGCCAGCCAAATAGCTCAGCAGATTAAAGCACCTGATTAGGCAGACATGGTGGCTAGGGTTTGATCTCCGGTGTTGCCCTTCCTGGGGGGGGGGGCACTGAGAAGGTGATTGAGATGGTGCAGTGGTGCATGCCTATAATCCCAGCACTTGGGAGGCTGAACACAAGTGAATCACTATGAGTCCAATCTATGTAGTGAGACCCTCTAGACCCTGTCGTAAAATATATACATAAAAAGAAAAGTTAAAAGAAAGCTAAACTGGGGGCCCGGCGGGATGGCTCAGTGGTCTAAAGTACCTGTTTAGAAAGCTTAGGCAGCTGCAGGGACCACGATTTGATCCCCGGCACCACATGCTGCGCCAGCCCTGCCCTCAGGGTGGGCTGAGCCGGCCATAAAAGTAAATAAATAAATAAACAAACAAAAGTTCTGAAACAAGAAAAAAAAATTTAAAAAAAAGAAAGCTAAACTGCCAATGTAAACAGCATAAACATCCCCATTCCGAAAGAGACATAAGAAGACAGAAAGGAATGGGACAAAAGCAGCACATCAAAATGCAGCAGGTGCAAGCATTAAATCCCACAGTTTAAATCTGTGGCAAGACATATACTCCAGCAGCCTTGGGTGGCCTCTCCTATATTGCTCTGCTAGTAGCTGTAGCCGTCATGGCCTATCTAGGCCTGGTTTTGACCATTCCTTGGTGCTTTCTTCAGATTTGCACATTTCTGACTTTTCCAAAATGCTGGGATCTCCATCGGACTTTTGGTTTCACATTTACAGCTTTATTCACTGCCCTCTCAGTAGCATACTGTGGGGCCCTCTGGCCTTCTTCTGAAATCTGGATGGCAACCTGTCTGACCCCACAACTCTTGCATTCTGCATGTATGAAAAACTACAACCTGTGAATGATGCTGAGGTCTGCACCAGGTGGAGCAGCAGCCAAGCCCTTTTGCCTTTTGCTGTGGTTCCAGAGTCCTTTGAGTGCCTATATGGTTGGCATAGTGAAGTGAATCTTGGGAAATCAATTCCCTGTCTCTAGACTACCACTATTCTGGAGCATGGTGCCCTTAGGCACTCTTCTCAAAGCTGTCTTTCATTTTTCCTCCTTTCTGAGTGGGAAAGGTGGGGATTTGGGATTCTTTTCCTCTCCTTAAGAATTCTTTGTGTTGTCCACATCCAAAGTACTTGGTTTTAGGGGCAGCCAGATAGTTCAGTGGACTAGAGTGCCTGCTTAGGCAGACAAAGGACCAGGGTTTGATCTGGGGCGTGCTGTGCCAGCCCTGCTCCCAGAGCACGCTGAGACAGTGCACTGAGAGAGTGATTGAGAGTGTGCATGGTGGCAGCATGTGCCTATAATCCCAGCTCTTGGGAGGCTGAAAACAAGAGGATCACTACAAGTCTGATTTGTGTAGTGAAACCTTATAGACCCTGTACTAAATACATCAAATAAATAAATAAATAAATAAATAAATAAAGTACGTGGCTGTGGGGCTGGGAAAATAATTCAGTGACACAAGCACCTGCCTGGCAAGCATAAGGACCTGAGTTTGATCCCGGCATGCATGCAGTATTGGCCCTGGAACTGGGTGTGGTGCACCTCTGTAATCCCAGCATTCAGGAGGTTCAGGAGGTTGAGAGCAGAGGATCACTGTGAGTTGAAGACCAGCCCATAGACTACAAAAGTGGGCACAAGACCAGCCTGAGCTGTACAGTGAGACCTTACCTCAAGAAAGCAAAACAACAACAACAAAATAAAGTACTTGGTTTCCTAATGCTAATATTTTCAGCAACCAAATTCTTCTCTGTTCTATCTTTGCAGGCCTAAACTTCACTGGAGCTTACTTTCTGCTCCAAACTCAAAAGTTTTCAAAAACATTCTGTTGAGTGTTTTGCCCCTGATTCCCAATATAGAACTGGCTAAAATCTCTCAACACTACCCTGCCTAAATATCTGGCTGTCTTGACATTTCCTTTGTCAGATTGATTAATTGGACACACTTAATTTCAGTCTGCTGCAAAGTATCAGGAGATGAGAAAAATTCAGACAATTTCTTTTCTTTTCTTTTTTTCCAGAGCATAACACATGGCCGGGAGTCTGACAATAAAGTCCTTCCCAACTAAACCTGTTTTTTGATATTTCCAGCTGCATTACTCTCCTAGTCTTCTGAGCTCTGACCAGATTCTCTAATCAAGTTCAGCTCACAACACTATAGGACTACTTCTCCAACTGGTACTGTGATAACTCAGTTATGAATGCTTCTATAAAAAAAGTTGGATTTTCAAAAAATTTTGGTTCCAGTCATAAACTCCTCATTAGGTGACAAACACATCTGCAGCTATCTTTCCATACAAACACAAATGTGGCCATTTTACCACCAATTACAGAACAGATTAAGTTCATGAGCCAAGGTACCACTGTATCTCCAAATGTTTCCCAACACTTCTTTTTTTCTTTTTTTTAATTTTAATTTTATTTTTTTTCTTGTTTCAGAACTTTTGTTTGTTTGTTCATTTATTTTTATGGCCGGCTCAGCCTGCCCTGAGGGCAGGGCTGGCACAGCATGTGGTGCTGGGGATCGAACCACGGTCCCTGCAGCCGCCTAAGCTTTCCTAAGCTGGCGCTTTAGACCACTGAGCCGTCCTGTCGGGTCCCTCCAAGCACTTCTTATAAGCCAATTGTAAAGGCTTTTGAACCACATCGTCAGGTAGGATCTCAGTTACTCTCTTGTCACAGAGATGTAACACCTGGCACCCATAACTTACAAAGGAAAGGTTTAGTTTGGCTCACAGTTTGTGGAGGCTTCAACTCATAGTGAGCTGCATCCCCAAAGGAGGAGAGCATGGCAGCAGAGCATGGCAGAGAAGACTAAGCTCATGGCATGGCAGGCAAGAAACAGAATGAGAGCAAAGAGGGGTGCAGGTATACTCTTTCAGACCATGACCCCAGTGACACACCTTTTGATTAGGCTCTACTTCCCAAAGTCATGTTTAGTTATAAATTCATCACTAGATTACTATCATTGCAGAGTATCACATCTCCATGACCTACCCACTTTCCACTTCTAGGCATGAGGCACTGAGTGGACATCTAGCTATAAACCAATGTAAAGAGCTTCAAACTAAAACAGAAACCTACAGAAACAAGCCAGGTGTGGTGGTACATGCCTGTAATTGCAACACTAGGGAGGCTGAGGCAGGAGGATTGATGTGAATTTGAGACTAGCCAGCCTGGACTACAAAAGTGATCTCAAGGCCAACCTGAACTGCATAGCCAGACCCTATCTCAAAGAGACAAAAAAAAAAAAAAAAAAAAAAAAAAAAAAAAAAAAAAAAAAAAAAAAAAAAAAAAAAAAAAAAAAAAAAAAAAAAAAAAAAAAAAAAAAAAAAAAAAAAAAAAAAAAAAAAAAAAAAAAAAAAAAAAAAAAAAAAAAAAAAAAAAAAAAAAAAAAAAAAAAAAAAAAAAA
>PVJA010019364.1:0-38578 GCA_004027025.1 Myocastor coypus | reverse complement strand
AAAAGCAACAAGAGCAAAGGAGAAAGAACAAGCCAACCTGTCCGCTGGGTGCACATAGTACTGAGTCTATAGGATCTCACTACACAGATCGAACTCCCAGTGATCCTCCTGTTTTCAGCCTCCTTAGCACTGAGATTATAGGACCACACCGCTAAGCCCAGTCTCAACCACCATCTCAGTGTGCCCTGTGGGCAAGACCAGTACAGCATGCTGCAGATTGAACCCTGATCCCTGGGTCTGCCTAAATAGGCATTTTAATCAGCTGAGCTATCTGGCTGGCCCTAGTTAAGCTTTTAAACTTCTCAAGTTGACACAGTGTATCAATGGTAACAGGTTTCCTCTTACTGAAGGAACTAGGCCTCTCTTTCCTTCCCTCAGATAGGAAAGGCCAGAGTAATGCACACGGTCCACAGAACACTAAAAAGTGACCAGTTAAAATAAAGAATTAATTTTCTAGCAGTTTGTTGGTGGCAGGCCAAGCAGGATCTTCCTGACCTTCCTGTGACCATCTACATGAGAGAATTTCTCTTTCTGCTTTGGTGGCTAATTGTTACTTTGAAATGAGAAGCTCTAAATCATACCTGCCATCTCTGGCTCAACTGCTTTGAGTAGAGCCTTATCTTGGTAACATTACTGGCTCTAATAGACAGCGCTCAGTGACTGCAGTGTCACACAATAGAATGCTAGTTCACATTTGATGCCAGTCTACATCAGGTTTTTCCAATCAGTGACAATTCTTTCTAAAGCAGTGACGAGGTTCAGAAGTGTCCGTTGAAGGTCTGCATACTGTGGCCTTGGTGTCAAACTTGTGGCACTGTGGGAAGGTGCTGGAATCTACAGGGCCTGGGCTCTAGTAGAAAGTTGGGTCCGTGGAACCCAACCTGCAATGCTTTGTGGAGCATTGAGACCACACCCACTGCTTCCTTCCCTGCCTGGCTCCTCCAAGGGAACAGATCTGCCAAGGGCTTCCCACCTCATCATAGCCCCAGAGTGGGCCAAACCTCTGAGACCTGAGCTCAAGAAGTTATTTTCTTCTTTTAGTAGATTCTCTCAAGCATTTGTCACAGCATCAGAATTGGTTAATCACAAATGCAGGGCTTCTAGGAGCTAGTTTCTTTCAGCTGAGCAAAGGAAACTCAGTATTTTACTTCTGAAAGTAAGTGCAAATCAAATGGGCTTTCATGTCAGGTTTGATCCAGGATGTGACTTACACTGATACTTCATTTCACCTCTTCTCACCTGACAAGAACGTCCAGTGAAAGCAGTGTAACTATGTGATGACAGGAGAGAACCCCCCCCAGTTCTGTGGCCATTCGTAAAGGTCTATGAGAAGACCTCTGGCAAAAAGAGTTCGCAGACAGGTGCCCTTGGTCCTGAGGCAACAGCCCCTATATGCACACTGTTATGGCTTGAATATGTCCATCAAAAATTTATGTGCCCAACACTTAATATTTGAGTTTATTTGCTCGTGATATTTGGAAGTGGGATCTTTCCATGGTGAATAGGATCCCATAAGGTCTTGAGGGAAAGGTTGTTGGTGATATCAGTGGCTACAGAGGAAAACGTGAGATCTGCATGTGAAGCACTGCTGTGGGATGGGCCCTGCTTGCTGTGATGCAGTATGAAGGGTTCACCAGAGGCCTGCACCTGATGCCGGATTTCCAGGCATCCAGGACCAAGCCAACTAAACCTCCATTTATAGATATATTCCATCGTATAGACATAAAGTGGTCCCATCATCTTCACATACATATCACTGAAATGAACTTTATGGAAGACACTTGGAGTCAGGAGAATTCACAGTTGCATTTAGAGCTCTGTGAGCATCCTGCCTATGAAAATTATTTAAACCAAGTAAAAGAAGCATATGAAGAAAATGATTTCTCTGAGGAACCAGAGGCATGGGCACCTTGGAGTAGTTGTGGAAGCCATGGAGGAGAAAGTCTGCAAAGTACCCAGGCCTGCGAATGAAGCTGTTGAAGACAGGAGCGCCCGCTGGAAAGACTGCAACCTGCTCCTCGCAGGCAAGTGTACACCTGCTCCTCGCAGACAAGTGTACACGCGATGCTTTCCCCGTCATTCCCACACTGTGGCAGCCTTCAGTGGATACTCCTGCCCTGAATAGGCACGGCTGAGGCTTCTCCCAGGACCGTTTCATTTTCTTGCTTGGAAAACCTTTAGAGTTTATGTTGCCTTATATATGCTTTTTAATAAACTTGGGAATTTAGGGTATGTAGCATAGTGTGAACGTTGATGTGTTATGGTGTTAATCTTCCTAACAAGAGATAAAGTACATTTCTCTGGGTTTTTGAACTTTTTAAAGGGAAATAATAAAGTTTTGAAATCATTTCCCCATTTCTACACTTTTACTGATAACAGGCAAGTAACTTAATCTAGCATCTAAATTTTCTTCTCCTAAAGGGATTGACAATTGCTATTTTTATAGGAAAATACTGAGTATTAAATGCAATAAGGTATGTAAAAGCACTTAGCATAGTATCTGATACAGTAACCACTGTTCCACAAATGAGAGAAGTTATAATTGTTGCTATATTTATTTTCATTTTATTTATTTCTCCGTTTATGTTGCCATCATCATGATAATCATTTTCCTGTATTTTTCAGTTTGCTTTTAAGACATACAAGGGAGATTTTTAAATATTTCCTGGATTTATAATTGACTACAATTTAGTTTGTTGCTTCAGTTTTTGAGGCAAACATTAGAAAATGACATCATAATAATGAGAACTTGAAGTTTTATTTCTAATCACTAAATTTCACTTTAATCCTTGTATAACCACATTGGAGAAAAGTTGCAGAGCAACACCAATTCATCATGGCGACAGCAGGAGCAGCACTCTTGTTTCTGGGTTACGAAAGATGACAGATACTTTTGTGCAAGTAAAGTTCATGTTCCTGCTTGAGATACATAATATTTATCATGTAAATAAGTAAACTTCAAGTTGGGGATTTATCATTATGGTACAGCACTTACCCAATATATATGAGGCCTTCAGTTTCATACCAAGCACCACGGAAAGAACAAAGAAAGGCAAAAGAAAGAAAGAAAGAAAGAAAGAAAGAAAGAAAGAAAGAAAGAAAGAAAGAAAGAAAGAAAGAGAGGAGGGAAGGAAGGAGGAACATGAACAAATGAAAGAAGGAAGGGCAAAGGCCGTTGTTCTCCCTTTTATAGGATGCCTCTTTATTTAAACTTTGTTTAAAAAACAGGAAACAGAGGTGATTTTACCACAAAATCGTTGGCAATGTAAATGAAGAAATAAATGAAGTGAAAAGGGAATCTGGCCATTTAGGGGACTGATTTGAGGGCTCTTGTTATTTTGGTGTCACAGCTTGTAGAAAGACTTCATGACTGAGCCTGACGTTTCTTGGAGCTGTGTTATATTTTCATACAAATGATGCATTATCCTTATTACAAAATTTATGTGAAAGGTATTCACTGTACTGCTGCTCATTTGAGCCACCTGATCACTTAAACCAGTCAACAATGCTTGTTCAAGACAATAAGGGACCAGGGAGCAATTAGTCAGGAAGCCTAGGCAGCCAGAGAGCAAACTGCGTTTGTGAGCATACTCTAGGGCCATCAACAAAAGCTTTTTAATGAGGACAGAGACTATTTGTTCTTACCCATTAAACAATGCAAGTGTGGATGTTTGTGGTTGGTTTGCAGGACTCCAGACATTGCTTTTACAGGTCAGAGTAGAGTTCCTTCCAGGCCACTTAAGAGGGAAGATTAGCTGCCTTTGGCAGGGTATGAACATTCCACAGACTTGGAATCCACACAATTTAAAGGCATAGTAGATGTTTTTATTAGCCATTTGATTATGGACATTATAGAAAGTACAGTAAACACTACTTTATGATGTAGGAACATAATTTTTTTCTCTCTTGTGTAAAATAGGGAATGATCATTTCTATGAGGTTCCTCCTGCTTAAGAACTGATTGTATGCTTACCATACTGAGATATAAAGATGCAAAGCTATACAGTTTGTAAGAAGTCTATATGAATTTTAGATAATTCTGTCACATAATTCTCTGTGAAAGCATTTTTTACGCTTCAGGAAGAGACATAAAATATATGAAACTATGCCATAGTACCTGTATTTAGAAGAGAAACTGGCTTAGATATGTCATGATAGAAATAAAATCAAATCTTTTCCAAGTGGGTACAACTAAAATAATTCATTTAAAATATTTGCTGTCTTCTTTCAGAATTGTTTTAAAAGTATATCTGTACATAAGTATGTGTTTCTATATTGCATATACCTATAATATGCATACAAATAAATGATTTGAAAATGTTTATGAATTAACACATAAATAGGATATTATTCAAATGAATTGTTGGCTTGTTTGCAAGCATATTTTGTAGTATAGTAGCATTATACTTTTCATATTTGAATCTTAATGTTAATTGCATAACTAATAGAATTATAGAAATGTCATCAAAGAATGTTATTTGTGGGGCTGGTGAGATAACTCAGCAGTCTGAAGTGCCTGTTAGGCAAGCTTAGGCAGGCACATGGGACCTCTGTTCAATTCCAGGCACCACATGCCTCACCAGCCCCACCCTCAAACTGGACTGAGCCTGAGCCAGCAAACAAACCAACAAACATCAAACAACCACAAAAATAATGTTGTTTGCAGTATTTCTACATAGGAGTATATATTGTTTTTCCTTTAAAAATCTTCATATGCAATCACAGTCTGCTAGGCAAGGAGGTTCATCTGTGTTTTCAAAGTATAGGCACTTTGTAGGTTTTATTTAGCTGTATCTCATGCTGGTAGGAGTTTCTGTAGCCATACTTCTTTTTTATGTACTTCCTGTGGCCCTCACTAAAGAATGTAAATTAAACTTCCTATGGGCTAGTGTTTCTATTTATCTTCACAAAAATGTTTAATATAGTTTACTGTATTTCTTACGTTTTATGTACTCTGTCTTGGGTTATGAGTTATTCATCACTGTCCTATCTTTAGCATTGATTCTTCTTTTTCTTATAAGTTGCTTTCATTTATTTTATTTAATGCTTTTAATCTTGAACTTGAGATTTTCAAATAGAAAATTTGAACAGTAATTTTTCTGTTTATTCAGTATTTTTGTGGGAATACTGAGAATCTTTAACAAAATCTTTGTATGTTAATATTGATATAACCACTATTAACAAATATTAAGGTAAAATACTTCCATCTGTACATTTTCTTTTTCTTCTCTATCACCTGATTTAAGTTCTTTTGTTATTTTTTAATTTTTTCTCCAGTGATTAAATTAGTGTCTTTGGATACAATGTTAAACTATTACTTGATTGATCAGTTTTACTTTATGTATTTCATTTGCCGTATTTGTAATCTCTTTCATTTCCTCTTCTGCAAGGTATAATTTTATTTTGCTCTGTATGTGTGTGTGTGTTGCAAAGAGCAAAGAACACATTCTTTTGCTACTATTCCCACTGCTATTTGATCTACACTATTTCATGCTCATTATCAATTCTTTGGCATTGCTTTTTGCAGCTATGTCTTTGTGAGCTGAAGTGACCTCTTCAAAAGTACCTCAGCAAGTATGCTAGCAGCAGTGGTTCTTCAAATAATATTTATAATATTTTTTGTCCTCAGCAGATAGTGAGGTTCTGAACTCAAGCTTCATTTCTTTGAAGAATTACTAGGCATTACTACCTTTTACATTTTTATATGTGATTATATTTCCAATTATACTCAAAATATTTTGCATTTATCTTTGAGATAGGTACCTTACTAACCTATGTCTTCATGACACTCATCCTGTATCTTTTTTTATTACAATATATCCTGCTTCAATCCTCCTTTTTAAATACAAACTCAATAGCAGGTGGGATTTCGTCAATTTTCTGCTTGGTATATGGAACTGACTGGCATATAGGACACACTAATAAGTTGATGTTATGCAACTAAAATTTGTTTTTAAATTAGAATTGAATTTTATTGATCCATTATACTAGTATTTTGAGATACACGAATGATGTACACATATTCCCAAGTTTTTTCTGGTTTATTTTTACTGTGTTCATTGCATTTCCTCACATTTTTCAATTCTTCCTGTCCCGTCCTTTCCTGCATTTCCACAAACCTTCTTTGGAACCGAATTTTCATTTGCAAGACAGTTTTGTATTTTTGTTGACTTCTTTTCTTCGCTCAGACAGCTCAATTTTAGATGGTCAATGTCTTTTTCCTAAAGTTTTTCCCAAGGTTTCCTACTTTCAGTAGGTGTTTTTAAAAGTGATAATTTTAGAGCCACTTTTATTTAAATTTCTCTGAGTTGTAATTATTTTTATCATCTCCATCACAATGAAAATGAGCATATACCTGCGTTTGTTTTTCTCTACCTTTTTGACCCTTCACAGAACTTTTTAGTTTCTATATTGTTAGCATAGTTTACTTTATCCTTATTTACTTATTTTTCTTTTTAAACAGCCTTGCATTATATGATATAGATTTGCCTTGCATAATTGTGCATTGGAGTTGCATACTTAATTATTTTAGATTTGAAGGAGACACGTTTTTCCTAGCTCAACAATTTCAGGTGTGGAAGGGTTCAGCCACTATTCTGGGACAGTAGTAATTTTCCTTGATTTCAAATGACGTCCTTAATGATAGGTTTGGCATGAACAAAATGTTTCACTTTGCTTCTTCTATCCAAGAGAGACCAGCAGCTGCAATGGGGCTCTAGATTTGGATTTTATTTGTTCTTCTCTGGGTTCCTTGTGAAGTGCTTGCTGTACTCTGTCCCCGTTTCTGTGGCCCACTTCCCCAATGTCCCCTATGCCCAAGCGTCTCATGCTCTGAGCTTTGGTTTTCCCCAAAATGGGGTTATTGAATTGATGCTTAATATATCGTTCCTACTTTGCAATACAGAGCTCTACAAACCCATCCAGGCTCTGCAGCTTCAGATGTCTTGTCTTATTCTCACATATCTCCATGATTTTTCTAGTCCTTTCCCTTCTTGTGTGGAAATTAATTTGAGAGTGAGTGTGGAATGCCTGTCTGCCTTCCTCCTTGCTTTGGCACTATTTCTGAGAAGAAAGAGACAGAAATCTCTTTATTCTGTTATTTTTATAGTAGAAATCTGTTAACAATAACATGTCACTAAAATAGTAGAAAATAATAATAAGGAAAGTTGGATAATTTCTTTTTGCAGTAGTGACTGAGAATCACATGGCCAAGCTGTGCCAAAGAGGACAAATGGTTGTGTGTGGCGTCGTCTTTCGCAGATGAGGTGAGCAGAAGCTGTGTGGCTGGACTTGGCCTTCCTGGATTTCTGAGTGAGCCATCTGCTGTGAGTGGTGACACTCACAAGAGGTTGCTTGCCCTTGCCTAACTGTGAGTTAGCATCCTGTCTTTCTGTGACAGATTGTTACCCATTTGGTGATTTAAAGCAGGAGAAATCTATTGTCTCAGAGTTCTGAGGCCAGAAGCCCGGATGGTATCAGCAGGGAAGGTCGGCACAGTGCCAGGACATACTTCCCCCCACTCACGCAGAGTCCCGAGGAGACTGCATTTCCTACTCCTCCAGTGTCTGGCGGCTGCTTGCTGTCCGTGGCTGGGCTTGCATCCTTCTGGTCTCTACCTCAGTCTTTACTCTATCTTCTCTTCTGTACACCTTACCTTCCTCTATCAGCCTTATGAAGACACTTGTGATCACATTTAGGGACCAGGAGGATAACATATGATATCCTACTGATTTCACAATCCTTAAATTACTTTCATCTGCAAAGATTCTTTTCAGATGCAGTGATATTTTCAGGTTTCAAACATTAGGTGTCACTATCTTTGGAAAGGAGCATTATCTGAGGGCCACACTATGGAAAACCCATCTCTAATATCTCAGCAGCTGACACATAAACCTCATCTTTCCTCTGCTTTGTAGCCTGGCACCATTTATCTGCGTCTACAAATGTAACTCGCAAAACTGTTCAACTCAAAGCTTGATGGTTTTAATAGAGAAACAGCAATAATAGAGAAGTGAGCTATAACAGAAAAGTTGTCTTTTGAAGCCGCAAAAAATCTTTCTCATTACCTGTCTGAGGTTGCTTGTAGGACAGTAGAAGCAAACACAAATATGCTGATCCAAGGAGTATGGGCTGGGGATACTTGTTGAAAGTGATAAAGAGTCAGGGCTCTGGGGGTAGAGGACAAACAACTACAACTGCAGATGCATTTGCACGAAAGCTTTGTCACTTACAATGAGACTGTTTCCTCTGTCTTCTAAATGCTGACAAATTTAAAATGATGAGCAGCAGAAAACAGGGGGATAGGGATTCAGTTCAGCAATCGAATGCTTGTCTATGAGGCTGGAAGCCCTGGGTTAGGTCCTCAGCACCAAAAAAAGAAAAACAAAAAGTAAGAAACAATGCAACTAGGTACACTGACTCAGATGAATGGAACTTGAATATGATTTATACTGAGATGTATAGCTGCACTGACAAAACTGACTCATTAAACCTTTGTGCAATATAATCAAAAATATTTTCCTTTTCTAATTAGCTAAGCCAGTATAAACTGTAGGGAACTTTACAATGAGAGACAGAGGTCATAGATTTTCACTAATATATAGATATGTGATAGTTTCTTCTACTTCTCTGATAGCTCTTGGCTACTCTGGTATAGGTTGAGACTAAGCCTACAGTGAGTTAGAAGACACCATTTCCCACAGTCATTCAATCTTCAGTAGTTACTATGCTGTGAGGGCATTCTTGTCAATGTAGTTTTCTCTGAAATATGTGATGTTGAGTATCAGAAGGTAAATATGGATAGAACTTTACAATAATGAAGGAGAGGACTATTGGGTTGTTTATAACTTTTATTTCTTTAATTGGCTAAAATCTGGTGTCAGTTGAGATCAATGATGTGAGTTCAGTTTCTCTAAGGACTGAATGGCTTGACTCAGTGTTGGGGCAAGAGGCTGCAATACTTGTCCCCTACTAGCCATCTCCCTAATGTGTCTTTGGTACTGGATGAGAGGAGAATGAGATAGAGTCCAGGCCCTGTGAGTGAACAAATCAACATCTGATTACACTTACTATTTCTATAAAATCTGAGGTTTGAATGGAATAGTGCCACCTTTATGAAGGACCAATTATTATCATATGTTTGTCATATTTAAAACTTATAGTCAATCTTTATATACGTTTTTTTCTTTAAGTGGGAAATTTCTCTGGTTGGGATGAGTCATCAGTTAGGGCTTATTCAGAAGAGCAGGGATATTCTGACTGCTATAGAATAAGGGATAAGTTACATAAACACAACCCACACAAGGCAGTTGCTTGTGTGTCTGTGCTGGGTCTGGAGCCATCACTGTGGGAAGTTGGAAAAGAGATGGGTTAAAAGTGCAGAGAGCAGTACAGAAGGGAGCTTGCAAGGTCAGCAGGAACTTGCCTCATCCTCTTTCTTCCTGCAGGCCTTGACATTTTTTTTTTGGCATAAGTGGCTTGCTGTGAAAGAAGCTGGTGTCCCACTCAAGAGTTCCATAGGAGTCTGGCTGGTGTTTGGAGGAACTGGCAGAGGACTTCAGGTGGAGTTTGAGGCTTTGGTTGTTGCACCATGTAACGAGGACTCAGCCATATGTGTGAGCAGCACCTGTGACCTTTGCTCTGCACAGGCCTTGAGAACTACTCGTTGTCACCTCAAGCCTTTCTTTATCTATATCTCACAAATCATTCTTGGCCCATGCTGTTCCAGAAATATACAGAGGAGAATCTAGAAAATTCAGTTTTGTCTTAGCTCAGTTGATGCAGCATACATCCACCATAGAGAAACAGAATTTTATGTAAAGAATTTTATCAATTTGATGTAGGTATGTATGTATAGATACAAATATGAGTGTATATATGTGCTTAACAACATTTCTGTCCATCAGGGTCTACATACACAAGACTGATTCATAATATTATTATATCACCTGATGACACTTTTGACATCTTTATTTTGGTACAGTCCATGATATTGTACAATAAGAGAATCATCCAATAACACTTTTCTAAGGATGCTTCAACCACCGCTGAGTTGTCAATGATTATATATGCAAACACACACTCAAATCTTTTTTCAAGAGGCATTGTTTTAGTTTCTTCCAAGATGGCTACATGTGGAATTACTCACTTGGATAAGGTGGGTAATTGGTGTTTTCTTTTCACTAGCATAAAACAGAGACCAACCCACTGTAACCTCTGAGCTAGCAACCAAGTTGCGTAGTTGCAATAGAGGCCGCATGGAGCTACAAAGTGTCAACTATTGCCTTTATTTTGCAGAAGAATCTTTTTGACCCCTGGCTTAGAGCTTGACATTAGGCTATTTTGATTCATACAATTCTGAACTTCCTCAGAAAGCTCATGTGTACTTGTTCTGGTGATCAGAAGCGGGTAACAAACCAAAGCCCTCTCACACTGCATAAATTTCTCTTCAACGCAGTTTTGTTGCAACAGTTATGAAAACTCCAGTGTGGAGTTTCCAGAAAGACAAACTTCCAGAAAGTACCTAGTGAAACTGCCTATATGTCACATTTCACATTAAAAATAATTAGATTCCCCTGGATTGATTAATCCAGTCCACTTAGTGAATATAGGCCTGAATAAACCAGGCAGAAGAGGGAACTGGTTTTGAAAGATTCAGATTGTACAGCAGGTAGGTCAGCTTGCAGGTCTCTGCATGGGTTGACCAGATGTACTTCAGCACCTTAAATGGAAATGATAGGCATCGATGCTTTCTGACCAACTTTCGATAAAAGTGAAAATAGAGTGCCTATTTCCCCTTATCATAATTTAGAGATCAGCTGCTGTGTTTTGAGTATCTGTCTCCCAGACACTTGTGTTGGAAGTTTGATCTCAAAGCAGGAATGTTGAGAGGTATAATCTAACACAGGTGTTTGATCCACGTAATGGATTAAAGTTATTATCCTCTGAATAGAATGCTTACCCCCAACACAATAGTATTATAACATGGGTCAGTTTCTGATGCCCTGAACTTCAGTTTATGGTTTACTTTTGCCCTGTCACTCAACAGATACTTCTCACCATGCTTTTGGTCTACCTAGCCTCTAGAATCTGAAGTCACAAACTTGTCAGTCATTCTTATTTCTCCCAAAGTATGCTAGCTACACAAATTGATCCAAGAAGAATCATAATTTTTAAAGAATTCTTCATGCTTATTTGACCAATTAAATTAGGATGTCTGCACCCAGGTTATAGCCATATGGCCATGCATTTGACAAATGACCATTGACTCTATTGATACCTTACCAGCCGTATGATAAGGCTGGATACTTCACCTAAGAAGCTAGTGGTCATTTTTTTTTTGCCCCTAATGCATCTCTGTTGCAGTTACCTTCCTGGCCTTCTCCTTTTTATCACTTATTATGTATGCAGCGTGGTTCCTTATTTAGAGCCTGAGTTTCTTTCTGTAAATGGAAAACTTTACTAATAAGACACAGGTGAAATCTCAGGCGCCTTTCCTTTCAACTCTGCATGAAGCTAGAAACATGGTAAATAAAGGTTATTTTTCAGGTCTCTGAGATGGAAACTGGACAAAAATTAGAGCAAAGAAATGTCTTCAGTTAACTATTGCAGGGACTGTTTCCTGGGGTTGTGAAGCTTACTAAATACTCAAAATCACTTCATAAGCAAGAAAGACTGTTCATGCTGCTTGGCTGTGGAGCTCAGTATGTGTGTTTTAAGGTTGTAATAATGTGGCTGTTTGTCCAGGCTTTCAGAATCAGTCAGAAATCTTTAACTTTAATCCTTGTTCTTTTCAATGTCCCATTTTCAACTGCTGTGATTCCCATCTTAGAAACAAAAGCACAGTGGAAAAATGCCCAAAGCATTTGAGAAAATCTGCATAATGTATAACAATGGAAACTGGTTGTTTCCAAGGAAATGAAATGCCAGGAAGTCACTAAACTTTCAAGAATGCAACATTTAATCCAAATAATCCAAAAGCAATCTACTTGGCAATCTAATTATATTTCCTTAGGAGGAAACTGCAATGATGTTTGTTTGCATTTAATTGCTACCCTATAATATGTTTCTGTTGTACTCAATTCTGACTTCATTCCCAATTGAAAAGTCCCTTGTAATATTTGATTTAGCTTCCAGACTAACCCACGGGAATGTATTTGGATTCATGCATAACCAGACAGGCAAACTTATTTTGTGTATGTCAGGGTTGATGTCAGTTTCTAGAAACAATCACTTTTCTTGGACATGTAGAGAGAAATACTATAGATCTAAATTGATTTGTTCTATTTATGTGTAGAAGTATGGATGTCATAGAGAGAAAATTTTGTGTTCCTGTTTCCCCCTTTGTGTGTTTAATGTCTAGGAGGGCGGAGTACTAAAAATGATTCATCTACGGTCACGTGTAGCAGAGTTAGATGACTATCTGTTTGATGGCTGCATGTTGGTAGACACCCTGTACATCCATTAGAAGACCACATTTGCATTTCATTTCTAAGTTTCTTCAGAGGTCTCAGAGGAGCTGGGTGAAGTTTAATGCTAGAATTACTTCTGACTACCAGAAAAATCACGCCCAAGGTTTTGATTTCGAATAGTCTTGCTGATGTGGAAAAAATGCCAACATCACTTTCAAACCAAGTCATGTTTTTCTTTTATCTTTCATGTCACTATCTCAACAGATTTGCAGTTTTGCTCCAACTACTCTATCTTTACGAAAGCTCTTCTGTTGCCTGGCATGTCTTCCACGGATGGCTCTTTCTTCCCTTCTGTTGTCCACCACAGGCACGGCACCCCTGCAGGCCCCTGCCCCACAGGAGAATGACAAACTCCAGGATGAGTAAGGCACTACCTTTGTTTCCGATGTATAACAAATTTGTATGCAGTTTAGACACTCAGCACTATGTGTTACAGGAATGAACGGATGCCACTAATCTGCTTTAAGGAACCAAATCTCATTCATTAAAAGAGAATATGCCACTGAACTTGTTAAATTCCTTTTTAAGGTCCACATTTAAGAAAAAGAAAAATGTCATATACCAAGTGGCCCGCTGGGTTAGGAATGGTGCTGGATAGGATGCTGAGAGACTGATTATTTTTTTTTCACCTTTTTGTATTTCTCTGTTATGATAAGCATATACTAGGTTTATACTAGCCAAACTTATCAAACTTTCACCTTTAAAGTAAAACTTTATGAAAGCAAAGAATATATCCATTTTTGAAAGCATGTAACAAACAAATGACCCAGCTAAGCATAGTGATAAAATGTCAAATTCCTCATCCCTGGATGCTTTGGGTTGCAACAAGTCATACTCATCATTTATGAAGACTAATGCACTTAGGCCAAAATTATCTGTCAGTGAGATTTTGTTTTCTACTTAGGATGAAACAGTTTTGAGTTCTAGCAAAGATGAATAGCCACATAAACAAGTTAGCTTTTAAAAAAGAGACATTTGGTTAAAATGCCTAACACTAAAATAAAACAGCTGGAGTATGAGCAGGCAGTAAGAACTGTCTGCCCCAACCACAAGCCATTAAGGTCAGCTTTGCAGTTTGCTTTGGAATCAGAGAAATGATCCTGTACCAGAAGAAATATTAGGAAGTCTAAGAGAAGGAGTGCCTGTTTCTCTATTCCTAGATCGTACCCTAGTAAACACTTAAAAAAAAAAAAGAAAAACAGTTATTTATTTATTTATTTATTTATTTATTTATTTATTTATTTGGTGCAGGGTCTTACTATACAGCTCTTAGTTGTAGTGATACTCCTGTCTCAGCCTCCCTAGTGCTGGGACTAAAGGTGTGCACCACTGTGCTGAGTTTTGGTGGCTGGTGTGGCACGTTGTGCCAGGGATCAAACCTGGGTCTTTGCACTTGCCAGACAGGTGCTTAAACTATCTCCCTGGCCCTACTCTGGCAAACTTTTAACCTTCAGATCTTCTGATTTGAAAGCAAATCTCACTTGGGGAGAGATATGACAAAATAGTTATGAAATCTTAAGGGAGATATGATGAATTTAGGGGAAACTTTCCTACTTAAAAATATTAAGAGTCAATACACCAATCCAAGGGATAGTTCTGGTAGCATTTGTCTGCCATTGTGTAGCTAAGATAACATTTCCACTTAACATTACTACTCAATATATATTTCACTAGAGGAATGATGGTTGAGATTGGAAAGATTTGAATTAGAGTATGTCTCCTAAAATGAGCTTTTGTTATTTGGAAGCATAGATTCATTTATTAACTTGAAAAACTGAACTTTTATTGAGTATTCCCAGAGCAGAAGCAGTGAAGAAAACGTCTTCTCTGCTTTTACTCGTATTCAGTGGGCAACAGTAAGCAGTACACAAGCGAGTGTGCTCCTTAGGGAACGGCTCAGCATGCTGTGGAGAAGCACAAAAAGAGAAGTAGGGTATGGCTGTTGGGGGCATCCGCTTTACACAGTTGATCAGGGAACGACCTATGGATGACTTTACCACAGAAGTAAGTGGCATCTGTTTAGTGACACTGCTAGAGAAGAAAGCAATCTGCAAGCTTCAGCCACTCGATGCTTCACGTGGGGGCCAAGAAGTGGTAGAAGCAAGATGAGGAAGTATCTGGTCAGAAAGGGAGGGGCACACAGGCTGACTTCACTTGATTATGGATACAGGTAAGATGGATCTGATTTCCCACAAGCAGAGTACAGTCTCTAATCTCCTCAGCCTGTGTGATGGACCACACCTTGATCCTCATGGTGAGACACACATCACCCATGGTCCTGTTTGTATGAGGCTGTCTCTGCACACTTCTTGGGCACACCAGTTATAACATTTCCTGTATTTCTTCTCCTGGTCCCCCCTACTCATGTAATTTGTGGGAAAAAGATAAAGGTGAGCTCATGTGAGTGCTGGT
Organism: Myocastor coypus; assembly: GCA_004027025.1. Lineage (NCBI taxonomy): Eukaryota > Metazoa > Chordata > Mammalia > Rodentia > Myocastoridae > Myocastor > Myocastor coypus. Next base: position 23,696 of record PVJA010019364.1, on the reverse strand, counting down.
ATAACACCAGTGGTGACAGCCACACCGGCCCTTTCCCCTTCCTCTGGTCTCTAGGCTCTCATACATAACGATATTCATTTCCATCCTTTTCCCTTATAGAAAGCATAGTGGCCCCTTGGAAAATGCTTAGAAGTACACTATAACAGAAGCCAAGCCCTTATCTACATAGTCTGGAGACTATCCTTTCAATATGGAGGGGAAATATATTGCTATATAATATTATCCCAACCTTAGTAACCTATTGATGATATTATGATAGCTAAAAGTCAGAAATCTAGACTCAGTTAAATGAGATTTTTCTGCTTAGGATTTCATGGCTAAAATCAAGGTTTTGAATGGAGTCGCCATCTCCTCTTAGCTGAGGAGTCCTTTGAAACTCATTAAGGTTGTCATTTGAATTTTGCTCTATGTGCTTATAAGACTGAGGCCCCTGCATTATGCTCGTTGTCCTCTACAGGTTGCTGTGAATTCCTAGAGGCTTCCACTGCCCGGTGATGCTCACCTCTCTCCACAACACGCCCGTTCACTCCTCTAAAGTGTGCAGAAAGAAGGCTTCTACTGAAGACTGTGGACCATCTTCATTTCTGACTTCCAAATGCACATTTAAAAAACTTGTAATTTTAAACACTAGTTTGATAAGGTAAGGCCTACTTGGATAATCTCCCTCTTCCTGTATTTAAAGTCAAATAATAACCTCAAGCACATCTGCAAACATCCCTTTTGTTATTTACCATAACATAGTTCCATCACATTCTCAGTTTCCTTCACTAGCAAGAGGAACATGAACAAATCACAATCACTGTGCAAGACAAGGTAGCACATGTTCGAGCTCAGCTCGGGCAATTCAGTGACTTAGTGAGACACTGTCTTGCAAGCATACATACACACATGCATACATACATACATACATACATACATACATACATACACAATACATACAGACTTGTATATATGCTGGAGATATAGCTCAATTTGAAGGTACTAGGTTAAGTCTCCAGTACTGCAAAAGAAGCAGTGATACCAGTGTGAGACTCAGGAATCCCAATAGCAAGCTTAGAACTTTGTTTACTGCAGAAAAGTATAGGATTCAATTATTTCATCTTTTTCTTTCCTCTCTCTCTCTCTCTCTCTGTATTTAGGGCAGGGTCTACAGAGTCTTACTATGTAGATAGGACTCCTTTTGATTTTCCTATTTTCAGCCTCCCATGTTCTAGGATTACAAGTTTGTACCACATGCCCAGTCTCAATCACCGCAGTCTTAGGGCACCCAGGGCATGGGGCTGGTGTGGCATGCAGGGGAGTGAGCCCTGCAGTTCTGCATTCTGTCTGAGCAGGTGCATTAGTCTGCTGAGCTATTTGGTCAGCCTTCTCAATTCCTTCTTTTTCTTCTTTTTGTATTTAGGGAATGGTCTACAGGGTGTTCAAGATCTTACTAGTTCAATCTCCTAGAATCTCCTAGTGATCCACCTGCTTACAAGAGTGCCACCATACCCAGTCTCAGTTGCTGTCTTGGTGCATCCTGGGGTGGGGGCAGGAGTGAAGTCAATTCCTTCTTGCTACAAGATTTTCTTATTAATATGAAGCAGCACACTTTAAAATATGAGTGGAATTCTTCCAGTCTGTTGTGGGTGGATTGCAGCACAACCACTGGGAAGGGAGATGAGATTGCTGGTGGCACAGCCTACAACAGGGAGTTTGATGCCACAGCTTAGCTCGGGAACTGTGCTGCTGGGAGTAGAGCTTGGCCTCCTGCAGCTCTGCTTGGTGTTCAGTGTGAAGTGAAGAGATGAAAGCACGCAGGGCACTGCAGGAGCCTAGAATCTTGCTCCTTAATAGTTACTCATGAGTTTAAGGCCTTATCACTGAAGATTATAGGATGCATTCCAAATAGTTGTCTGTGTTTTTTGTTACATATATATATATATATATATACATATATATATATATATATATATATATATATATATATATATATAAATTATGGTTTATGTCTAGTTGTCCCCCCAAAGCATCATGTAGTCATTGGGTGGGGACTTATGTAGATTGAGACTTGACTCATGAGTCACTGGGATTATGTGTTTTAGTACTGATGGGATTATTGGTCTCAGTAGGGCTGGGACTATGGGTGTGGTCTAGGGTGGATATCCTAAGGCAGAGAGCCTGATAGGAATATAAAGAGAGACAGAGAGACAGACTAGAGCTGTTTCTGTTGCTCTCTGCTGCCCTGTTTGGTTGGCTCATTCTGTCACCATTTTGTTGCTGTTCTACCGCCGTGAACTGGATGCTCTCTGCCCTGTTCCACTGTTTTCAGCCAGCTGAATATGGACTGAAACCTCCATGAACTGTGAGCTAAATAAACCTTTCCTTCCTTTATTTTGAGTGTCGGGTATATATATATATATATATATATATATATATATATATATATATATGCCGGCTCAGCCTGCCCTGGGGTGACTCTGGCACAACATGTGGTGCCATAGATTGAACTGTGGTCCCTGCAGTTGCATAAGCTTGCCCAAGCAGGTGCTTTAGACTGCTGAGCCATCTCGCTGGCCCATCCTTCATGTTAAAAAATTCCAAGTCTATTGTATCTCTGTATCTCTATCATTCATAAGATCTCTGTCTAATTCTGCCTGAATACTCACGGGGAGATTGTAGAGGTTGGAAAGATGTGGGGTCTTGAGAAGACACCCAGCTGTGGAGACCTGGATATACCAAGAGCTGAACTATAGCCACACCCACTTGCTGGAGGCCTTGCTGAGAGAACTGCCCAAAGCAGCAGGCCTGACAAGCCACTCCACCCTCTGGCATTCCCTCCATTCCTTTCCAAAGGACTGGTGGGCTCACCCAGCAATTCTTTTTAGCTGATCTGGGCTGTCCAAAAATAATCACATCACCTTCACTTAGAGACAAAAGACATTTCCCTGCATTGTTTTTTTCTGAGTATTTCCTGTCAGACATATGTAAAGCTCGTCAGATATGCAGTCAGGAGGCTTTGAAAGAACAAGGGTGACATTTCAAAGAAAGAATGGTGATAGGATGCCTAGCAGCACACTCCAAAAATGCGAACTTTTGGAAGATACAGTGGAAATTTCAGAGCATCCGCCTGGTATTTCATCACGTAGTGCTGTCTGCTGGGTCCTTTCATGTAGCTCAACATGAGTTAAATTATGTAGAAGGTGCAAATGCCAAATCATAGAAAGGTGAATTTAAAATTCTTATTTTACAGCTTTGAATTAGTGTGGACACTTCCCATCAAGAAGGACATTTGTTTCACTTGGGTTCTTGGCACAAATATTGCTCTTTTATGAATAAATTGCAGCTGGAAAAAAATGATGTTCCCCACCAGTAAGAGGAAAGTATTGCTTTTACGTTTTCGGTAACTAAATGAATATGTATTTTAATAGACACTTTAAAAATGTCTTCCTTGCAGGGCGTTAAAAACTATAGTTACCACTATTGGAAATACTAAGGCTTAAGTACTGAGAAATAGCTTGCCCTTTCTATAATACAAAATTGAGCAGGAAAGTAAGATACTTTTAGTGCTCAGATTGCCAGTTTGGGAAGAATTCGACAGAATGATTGAATTCAACAAGTGCAGAGCCAACCTTTTTGGCTGTTTTCTTCACACAAGAGAGCAGTTCTTGCCTATGGGTTCCCACCTAACTCTGGCACTCTCTCCTTTAGAATCTGGTTCCTGCTAGGTTGTTATAACTACTTCATGCGTGGAGTAGATTCTTACGCACAGAATGATCCAGTTTTTCCCTTTCATCTCTTCCCAAATGACAGGTTGGAAGTTTGGGTGTTAGTTCAGAGTTCAACATACAATTTTTGAAGTCTCACAACTTCCCAGGACACACATCTTTACCCACAAAATGGAGACAGAGGAATGAATCCAGAAATTCATCCCACAATGCCACCTTGCCAATGCCTGCCTACCCAGTAGTTACAGTGAAAGGTCTTTCACTCTTCCACAAATTCAGCCCCAGGCTGGTGCTGCAGCACCCTCCTTCACTTCTCTCTGACACATATGAAGCTTCCTGCCTGCCACAGAGTCCTCACCTGGCTTGGACCCTGCTTTCTCATCATAATTCTTCAACCCGCTCCTCCTGGGCCCAAAACTATTCCTCTGAATTCCTGGCTTTGCAGTTCTTCACAGGACAGACTCACCTAACATGGTGGTCATTTTCTTACACATGCATACATGTAATTCTATTAATCACCGATGTGTCTCCAGGCTCAGAATTCTGAGATGTTATTATATAGAAATCAATAGCCATATAGGTCTAGAAACATTAAGCTTAATTTTTCCCATTTGTACAGGGTAACACACTGTATTAAATACAGAAAGTTATATGTACATGAGTTAGATCATAGAAACTCAAAATATTCTCTAAAACAAAACAACAACAACAACCAAAAAAAGATCTGAGGGCCTGCAAGATGGCTTAGTGGTCTAAAGCACCTGCTTAGGAAAGCTTAAGCAACTGCCAGGACCACGGTTCAATCCTTGGCACCACATGCTGAGCCAGCCCCACCCCCAGGGGGCAGGTTGAGCTGGCCATAATAATAATAATAATAATAATAATAATAACAATAATAGTAATAATATTAAAAATCTGCTTGGTTGACCAGACACTCAATAAAGATTTTTAGATGAATACTTGGTAAACATTTTTATCAACTTTAGAATTTGGTTACTTAATTTTCATTCTACAAAAATATCATGTAGGTCAACATTTTTCATATTCTGCAGAATGGTGTTTACAAGCACTGAAAGCCCTAGGCCTTGTGTGTAGCCAGCTGGGACATGCCCTCAACCTTCCATATCCTTTCCATTACTTTCCTGTGTCTTTTTATGCTTTACGAGGTCTCTGTAAGGATTCAGTGTAAAAGTATGTGATGTTTTGAAACTGTAACAGCCTACAAAATGTGCTCAAAATATTATTTCTAGCTCTGCTTTTCAAAATGAGAGCACAAACAGTGTTCTTCAATAGAAATCATTCCCTTTGACGTTTGATGGATATAGAATCAAATTCAGCCCCGTGTTCACTGATGTAGGATGAGAATACCAAAAATACAATGGAATGAGAGAAGGGAGAAGAATGTGGGAAATGAGAGAGATGGGCCTCCATGACAATAGAGACTGCCCCTCGTCAGGAAGTATGAGTTTTTGCTCTTCTCATCAGCCTCCATATTCCTTGTGTCTCTCTCTGCGTTTGCACATAAATGACTAACATTGCCAAGCCTTCTGTAAAGCATGAGGGCCACCTTCCTGGACCTTTAGTCCTCAGGGACTGCTTATGTTTTTGTGTCCTGCTTTACAATTCCCTCTGAAATCAGTGCTGCTGCAACCCTGCTCCTTCTCAAGTGGGAAACAGAAACACTCTCCAGTCAATCCTCCTAACCTCTGAGAATCGTTAATTGCCTGTGAGAGGAGGATGAGGGCAAGGCCCAAGACTTTGAAACTGAAGTTGCATAATTGATATAGTATAGTACATTTATAGTTTTGCGTATGTTAAACCATCCTTGCAAATAAAATGTCTCACTTTCCCATTAGCCAATGGAATGCATTGGGAAAGACAGCTTGAGCTCTGAAACCACTTACACTGTAGCAAGTGTTGGAAAGCAAGTGTTCCATCAAAGACAAGTCGTGCGCATCCTTTCCTCTACACCAGCTTCTGCTTCTAATTCCTACACATATGAAATTAGGTTAAAGACACTGATATGTCTTTAGAAATATGAGTAATTATGCAGATTTCCTTGAAGATTTTGTGGAGAAGGAGGATGAAGAGTTTGTATTAGGTAGTCTTCAGCATTGATGAGAGGAACTGCAGCAATTGATACTGCTCTCCAGGTCCCCTCTATAGCGGTATCATTACCCATAGTGGGCGAGGTAAGTCTAGGCTGCACCAGCCAGGACTAGCCAGCTCAGAATCTAGTACGTGGGAGATTCTTCATATTATTTACAAGAAAGGTAAACAATTGAATCGGTAAATGAAGTAAAATAATTTTTGAACCAATCAATTATTTTTCTTAAAGTTAAATTTACTAAAAAAGACTATGTGCTGAATAAGGATTCTTGAAAAGTTATAAGTAAGGCATCTTTAAGTAACTGACAAAATCCTTAACTACATTATTGTAAAGAAGTTAAGAATATGCTTTGAAAAATCAATAAATAATTAAGATAGTGGTGGCAACTTAATCAGGTTTTATAAATTTAGATTGTCATATATTAAATTTATTCAAAATAAGTTAATATGTATGTATTATATGAATATATATCACTTTTAGAAGGGAATTTAAGTTTTACAAAGTAAATAGCATTTTACTGCATATTCCCAGGAAGTGAATAGCTAACTGAATTGCTGGTGGGAGGAAGCAGTCAAATTGTCACATGAGTGAGCAATAACCTTCAGTGTCCTGTCAAAGGTGATCTAGCTCTATATTGATCCCAACACAAGAAAAATATGTCCAGAAATCTAATTTGATGTTTACAATCAATAGCACTCAGAGATCATCAAAGCAGAAGATAGAAAAAAAGATGACTTTAAAATTATAGTCACAAATTTATAATTACACTAATGAATTGAACTAATTTATTGAATTAATGTTTCCAGAGTCTAAAGAAAATAATTTCTGCCACAGCGCATGGCAGAGGGAACAGAGAAGCAGGATCTTGATTTTTCCCAGACTGAGCTTCTTGTTAGGTCATTTCTGCTTTGTTCCTTGCCCTGTCATTTGGGCTTGTTGCTCCATTTTCTGAGATGACATTTTTTTTTTTTTTTTTTTTACCTACAAACTAACTATAACAAATTAAAATAGTGAAAGGTAAATCCATTCAGAAACTGAACTCCAAAAATTGTGCCACCTTGCTTCTTCCAATCATTATGGCACTGTTATCCAAAATTCTCAGAGAAAATGTGCTTTGTGTTTTAGTGCAGGAATGCAGTGGTGAAGAGTAGAAGTTACTGCACACTGTAGGTGCTCAAGGATCTGCACTGAATGGATAAATCAGCAGGAGATGTCGGCATCAGTAGTGTCTACACAGAAAGTCAATCTGCAGTTAAAGAACACACAAACTGAACATAGAGTATAATCTTCTAAAGGAACTTACTGTTATCGCTTAGTTAATACTGAGGTAATGTGCATGTTGGAGATTCCTCCCCCACCTGAGTTCTTCCTTTGCTCAGTGACATAGTTCTCTTCCTTTTCTGCAGTGACGTATTTGGATGTCAATCTAGTTCCCTTACAGATGCACAAAATTACATCTGCAGCCATGAACTCTTCCTCCAACTTAAAAGACCTGTTTCCCCTGCCCACCTTAAACTTGCATTCTGATGAAAAATGGTGACTTCACACTTGATATGCCTCAGTCAGTGCTCTGATTTCCCCATCTCCAAAGGTGCTGCTCTATCAGTCTTCATCTCTGGCAACAGCAATTCCATTTCAGTACGGCATCATCTTTAACTCCTTCATCACAGTTCTCAAACTGCAAGTAGTCTTTGTCACCAAAGTGCATGCAGAATCCAGCTAGTCCTTTTTCTTTCCACCTGCCTTGTGTCTCAGAGTCATTACCTTTTACCTGTATGGTTCCACAGCCTTTTGATCAGGTCTCCTTGCTCCTACCCTGCCCATCCCTGACCCCATTCACTTTCTTTGTTTTTGAACAGTAGGTGTGATATTACTTCTATAGCACAGACAGGCCAGGTGCCTTCTCCACCGTAACCTCTGTGATGTGTCCAAATCTGACTGAGAATTGTTAAAGTCCCATTTTCCATAGTGTCCTAAAAGCGGACAAGGTAACCTGGGTCACCTGCAACCTCATTAATTTCCTTTCTACAACTCTGCCCCATTTCTATGCTATTCTGGTGAAACTAGTCTCTGCTGGTTTTTGAGCACACTGAGCATGAGCTCATTGCGAACTCCGGCTGTGCAGTTTTCTCTGCCAGGAGCCTTCTTCCTATAAGTGATTTTGCTTCTCAGCTCAGTTCCTTTGGTTTCAGGTCCTGGATCATTTCATCAGTGAGTCCAGGCCTGAGAAGTGCTCCACATGAAAGCGATGAAAGCAGCTCTCCCCTCCATGTCCTCCTCTCCTGCTGCACTCTGGATTCTTTCTGTTCTTGCTTTCTGTTTCTTCTTAGCTTTGACCTTCTGCTTATTGGCTTCTTTTGTTTAGTGCACATATTTTCTGAGGAATGCGAGTTACATGAGGACAGACACATTTCTGTTATTTGTTTTTGTAACTGCCTACCTAATGGGTAATTCACTCCAGTGAATATCTTTGAATAAATGAGAAGAATTCCAATTGCCATATATTCTAAAACACTGTGAAACAAAGCTACATTTGCCATTTGGATGAAGAAACACAATTTCTTGATTATGCAGTGTCATTATACGCATAATTCTGATGGTGCACAGCAATTATGCTTTCGATTTTCATTCACTAATATATTGTCAAAGAATTAAACTGTTGTATCACAGTTGCTTTAGGGCATGGAATTAAATGATTTCTAGATAAGATAAAGATTGTCATGTCTAACTTGCCTGTTTGAAAGTGCAGAGGTCTAGGCTGACCTTGACTTAAGCTTGGTAAAAAAACCCCACTGTTTACTCTATATACTCTATAAAATATATTCTCAATTTCAAACATTGCAAGGTGAATCTGCCACTTTTGCTGGTTAGTGACTGCAGTTGGTATCTGCTCCAAAGGGAGCGTGGGTGCAGAGTTCTTTTTGGATTGGCACTTCTCCCAGTATCATGCCTATAGTTTTGCTGCCAGGTAGATGTAGATGGACGGAAACAGGCCTTTCTCCTTATCCTAAGCCACTTTTACCCTGATGTCTCCAGACTGGTAAAGAGACAGGGACAATAGTGCATATTCTGTGTCCTCTGAAAGTAAATGAAACCACATAGAAACAAACATATCAAAAGATAAACGTGCAAAAGATACATGTATCCAGATTAAATTCAAGTAGTGCTCAAGTCCTTGATCTTACAAAGTCATTTCAACATAGACTCTTTTTATTAAGTTTATTGGTCCAATTTAGATATATAATGATTATATTCATCATAGGAACTTATATATGACATATCTTAGTTCCTCTTTCTTCATATTACTCTTATCCTTTAATCCTCTTCCCCTCCTTATTTACAAACCTTTGCTTCTATTTTATCCTTTTTCCTCCCACCACATATTCCCCTTTCTTTTTGAGCAACATCTTCCTATTTCACGGTATCAGTTGTATTTCGAGTTTTATTTACACTTCCAGTTTCTCACATCTTATTCATCTGGAATCAGAAGAGACCTAGAATAGCAAAAACAAGTATGGGCAACAAAGACAAGGCAGGGAGCATCACGATCCCTGATTTGAAATTACACTGTAAAGCTATTGTGGTAAAAGCAACATGGTACTGGGATAAAAAAAACAAACTCAGGCCCAAGGATCAATGGAACAGATTAGAAGATTCAGGAAAAACTTAAAGGACAATCAGCCACTGTATTTTGACAAAGGAGCTAAACATACTCGCTGGCAGAAAGATAGCCTTTTTAACAAACGATGCTGAAAAAACTGGCTTTGCACATGCCAAAGACTAAAACTAGACTCATGTCTGTCACTATGCACTGAACTAAAATGTATCAAAGATCTAAATATCAAAATGGACTTCTTATTTTGTTTTCATTTATTTATTATTTTTTACATGTTGCATAAAGGAAACACATAATTCATAGCTGAAAGTCACAGCAGGGAAAACAATGCTATATACCACAGCAACTCAGAAAAAAAGAGGGGATAGCAAGTCTGTTCACAGTCAGTCTCAACTTCAATCCAAGAATGATCAAGTGAAATAAAAAAGGGGATTACCTACTGGTTAGGTGAAAAATTCAAGAGGAAGAGGTAACATAAATATGTATGCACTCAACATGTGAGCACCCAGCTATATAAAACAAATCTTAATTGACACTAAAAATCCAATAACACAATCTTAACAAGAGATTAACATTTATTAGTCTTAACACCCCTCTATCCCAAAAAGATAGGGCAAGAAGATAAAAAAATAACAAAGAAGTAGCAGAACTGATCCAGAACATAGAACAAATGGACTTAGTGGACATATACACTGTGTTCCGCCCAGCCACTCCTGAATACAATTTTTTTTTTTTGCTGCACATGGGACATTTCCCAAAATAGACCACATACTAATCCGTAGGTCGTGCTTAAGTATATGCAAGGAAACAGAAATTATCCCATGCATACTGGGATTATTATCTGACCACAGTTTAAAGAAACGAAATAAATGAAAAAAGAAACCACAAAAACTCCATAAACACATGAAAATTCAATAAGACCCTGCTCAGCAATCAGTGGGTTACAGATGAAATTAGACAAGAAATTAAACAATATCTACAATTTAATGAAAATTCAAACGCAACTTATGACAATATATGGGATGCGATGAAAGCCGTTCTTACAGGGAAATTTATAGCTCTGAACTCACACATTAAGAAAACAGAATGGGAATAAATAAATACTCTAATGCTGTACCTCAATCATCTAGAGAAGGAAGAACAAACAAACCAAAGTCCAAATACAGGAGGAAATTATAAAGATTAGAGCAGAAATTAATTCAATTGAGGCAAAAAAGAATTAGTGAATCAAAAAGCTGTTTCTTGAAAAATTAATAAAATTGATAAGCCGCTAGCTAACCTTATGAAAAAGAGGAAAGAAAAAAACTCAAATACAAGGAATAAGGAATGAAAAAGGCAAAATTACCATAGAACCAGTGGAAGATTCAGAAGATCATTAACAGCTACCTTTCAAATCTTTGCTCTCACAAAACTGAAGACACAGATGTAATGGACAGATTTCTAGAAAGGTACAAAATATCAAAACTGAGTCAAAAAGATATAAGAACACTCAGTAACCCAGTAACAGCCATTGTAATATGAAATGTAATACAAAACCTACCAATGAAGATAAGTTCAGGTCTTGATGGATTCACAGATGAATTCTACAAGCAATTTACAGAAGAAATAATACCAATACTTCTAAAACTCTTCAATGAAATTGAAAAGTAAGCAATCCTCCCTAAATAATTGCTGGAGGAAAGTATTACAGTGATACCCAAAACAGGGAAAGATGTAACTAAAAAGTAGAACTACAGGCCAATTTATCTCATTAACATACATGTAAAAATCCTCAATAAAATACTTGCAAATAGAATACAACCAACCATTAGAAGATTATATGTCATGACCAGGTAGGATTCATACAAGGAATGCAAGGATGGTTCAACATATGCAAATCTATAAATATAATACACTATATCAACAGAACCAAATCCAAATACCACATGATCATTTCAATTGATGCAGAAAAGACTTTTGACAAAGTGCAATGCTCATTAATGTTCAAAGCGTAACAGAAAATTAGAATAGAGGGCCTGTACCTCAACCTGATAGGAGCCATCTATGACATTCCAACAGCTAACATAATTCTACATGGTGATAAAATGAAGTCTTTTACTCTCAGATCTGGTACAACACAAAGATTTCCTCTATCACCACTCCTATTCAATACAGTTCTGGAATCATTAGCTAGAGCCATTAGATAAGAAAGAGGGAAATAAAAGTAATAAGAAGGTAAACTATCATTACTTGCAGATGACATGGTAGTGTACTTGGAATACCCCCAAAACTCAACCAGAATGCTACTAGAATTAATACATAAGTTGAGAAGCATAGCAAGTTACAAAGTCAGTACCCAAAAGTCCATAGCATTCCTGTATACAGATAACAAACACCCTGAGAGAGAAATTAGAGATACAATTACTTTTGCAATAGCCCAGTGGAAAATGAAATATTAGGAATTAATCAAATTAAAGAAATAAAAGATGAATTCAATGAACATACATATAGTGAAAAAAGATATTTTAGAAGATTTCAGAAAAAGGAAAGATACTCCCTGCTCCTGGATATGAAGAATCAGCATTCTGAAGATGGCAATACTCCCAAAATTGTTATAAGGATTTAATGCAAGTCTATCAAAACATCATCAGCATGCCTCATAGACCTAGAAAAATCATTTCTAAAATTTGTTTGGCACCAGAAAAACTTAGAATACCAAAACAGTCCTGGGCAAGAAAGATAAGCAGGAGACATTGCAATTTCTGACTTAAAATTATACTACAAAGCTACAGTAATAAAATCAACATGTATTGGAAAAAAAAAAAAAAGGCCTGAGGATCAGTGGAATATATTCGAAGAGGAGAAGCAAATACAAACACAGTTGACCACTTATCTTTGACAAAAGGGCCAAACATTTTTACTGGAAGAAAGACAGCCTCTTTAACACATGGTGCTGAAAAAACTGGCTCTCTACATGTTGAAGACTAAAATTTGACCCAGGTCTATCACCGTGAACTAAACTAAAGTCAAAATTGATTAAAGATCTAAGTACTGAAACAGAAACACTAAATCTCCTGGAAGAGAAGTAGGAGGAAATCTTGAAGACATTGGGGTAAGCAAGCAGTTCATAGGCAAAAATCAAAGTGCTTGTGTAAGACTTGAAAGAATTAAAAACTCAGACATCCTCTTGTTGAGAAGTTTTTGCACATCAAAAGAAATTACCAACAGAATAAAAAGACAACCCACGAATTTTGAAAAAAATTAGTTAACTAATAAGTAGTCAGACAAAGGTCTACCTAGAATTTGTAAGAAACTAAAAAACATTAGGGCCCCAGAATCAAAGACTCAGTCCAGAAATGGGCACCTGAGAGGAATACCTACTGCTCAAAGGAAGAAATACTAGAAACTAGCAAATACATGAAAAAAAAAATCCCACATCACTAGCTATCTGTGACATGCAAATTAAAACAACACTGAGCTACCATCATACCCCATAAAGAATGGCTATCATAAGGAAACCATTGGATCATGCATGCAACTACTTCCTCTTAGCTCAATGAGAAGAAATACTTGTATCAATAGTGTTTAGAAAAGTTACCATGTCTGCATCTTGTACTCTGAAAAACTACTATGAAGACAACAATGTGCATTGTATTAATTAATCTGGCTGTTTTACTAACATGTTTTGAAACTGTCTTATTGTTATTTTTATTAAAAGTGATACAATTGTAATAAATAAATAAATACAAAAACATCCACTACAAAAATAAAAATAAATCAATCAACAATAAATGTTGGATAGGCTGTGGGGAAAAAGGACCACTTTTCCACTGCTGGTGGGAATGCAGACTAATGCAGGCATAATTGAAATCAATGGGGAGACTCGCTTTAAAAAACTAGGACTGTAAATCCCATTTAATCCAGCTATCCCCTTACTGTGAATTTTACCAGAAGAACCAAGAATATTCTGTCTTAGTGATGTTTGTCCATCTATGTTTATAATAGTTTAATTTGTAATAGCTAAATCTTGGAAAAACCAAAATGTCCTTCACCTAAAGAATGGATGAAAAAGTTGTGGTGTTTTTATATAATGAAGTATTACTCAGTTATACAGAATGATAAACTTTAAACCTTTATTGAACATATACTCATAACTGAAATAAACCCGATCTATGTTTGTAAATATTGTATAGTCTCCCTATATGAAGAAGAAATAAAAATGGAAAGGTATAACACTGTTAAGTGGAAATCAAGAACTTAAGGATTAAACAATGAAGAGACAGCAAGTGGAAATATCAGGAAAACTTGCAGGAGCAAAACCACGCATTTACATACACAGGATGATTAAGGCAAGGGACCTAAGAATCTCGAACAGGTTTTTGAAACTAGCAGTTAATTGGTAGAATTATCACCTTGACATATATATATATATATATATATATATATATATATATATATGGGAAATAAGCCACTAAACTGAGGATAGCAATGTGTAATATTAAAACCATGCTTTGAATGCCTGTCATTCTGCTCTTCTATATGCATGCTAGTGCCATACCAATTATTGTATATGCTCTCTCAAGTAAATGTTAAAAAAAATAAGGTAACTACAGAGAGTGATAGACAAGAAAAAAAAATTCCATAGAATTTATCTTCTGCAATTTGGTACATGGCTTGATTCCTAAATTTCTGTGTAAAATGTGTATATTTTCACATTATAGGAATTAAAATATCAATATTTGATGTATGGTGCACTCCTGTAATCTCAGTACTTGGTAGGCTGAGGCAAGAGAATCACTGAGAGTTCAAGACCAGCCTGGGCTACAAAAAGCGAGCTCAAGGCCAGCCTGAATTGCAAGACCCTGTCTCAAAAAGCCAAAACAATACATATTTGATGTAATATACTGGCTTCATGTTAATTCTAAGGCGTTTGATATTTAGAAAGATAGTGATATTAAGCTAAAGCGCTTATATTATAGTGTAATAATATCACTAAGTTTCTCTTCTGGAGGGTTCATAGCTTGAGTTTGCAGACCAAAAATTAGAGAAGAAGAAGACCTACAAGGATATCAAATATTTTGGCCCTATCCCCTCAAGGTCAGTGAGGACTCAGGACATAAGAGAAGCTGTATTGTAACATTCCATAACTCAGTGCTGTTCCAAATTTTCCTTTCAAGCAGAATATGGGGCCACAGAGGAAAGGGATAAATGATGTATAGTGTGTCTAAGGAGAATCACCTAGAGAGAAAACGTTCTCAGTTTTTCATAGAGAGCAAATTGGTCAAGCAATGGCTATGACTGTTGTCACTGACACACATTCTTAAAACACTGTACATAGTTTCAAGGTAAATCCTGAGGGGATTTGAATGACCTTGTCAGATACAAACATTACATTTTTTTGTTATATAGATCTCACTTTAACTGGGTACTACTTATCCATCAGAAAAGTTTAACCACATGGTATAGAAAGTAAAGCCATATTAATATGCTGAGCTGTAAGAGGCTCAAATCAACAACTTCTGACATTGCCAGTTCTGCTGATAACACACTACTACTGTGGATTGTTGGACTGCGCAGGCAGCTGCTTACTCCTGGTTTGGTGAGAGGAAGTATCTATGCTGATGGCGTTTGGAAGCTATCATGTCTTTATCTTGTGCTCTGTTCAGCTGCTGTGGGGACAACAATGCACATTGTGCTGGTTGTTGTGGCTATCCTGCTGACCTGTTTTGGGGCTGTCTAACTGTTGTTTCTTTCTCATTAAAATTAGTAAAATAAAAATAAAGATTAAAAAAAGAAATATTTAAGAAAATAACTGTGTTGGAATTCTTCAGTCTTTCAATTTTTATTATTTCCCTTAGTCTGCTTTGCAGTAATAAATGAAATAAAACAAAAAAATTCATAACTGTTATGCGATTCTTCATCTTTGCTTTAGTTTTAAGAGACAATTATTCAGCCTCATCCCTTACTTTGTTGTTATTGCAAAGTGGAGTTTGGCTTTCCTTGTTTCTCAGCTTGGAGCCTTCAAGTGTCTCTGCTCTAGCTACCATGGCTTCAGCTTCCATGATCCAGACCCATTCTTTACTTTCCTGAACCTGTGACTTCACCGAGCATCTCTGATATGCTTTTCACCTAAAATGCCATGTTTATGCACTTTGCAAATGTGCCACAGAGCTATCTCCCCAGCCCTAATTCTGAAAGTTTTCTAGACATTTAAGTACAACTTTTTTCATGTAATCTTGCTTATATCTGCTAAGATAATAACATTAATCTTTTTTTTTTTTTTTGTGGTACTAGGGATTGAACTCAGGTGTCTGATTTCTAGGCAAGCACTTATCCACTGAGCTATCTTTCTGGCCAAAATTAATCTTTATTTTCTTCTATACTCTTATTTTTCAATGTTTTGCATAATTCCTGTATGTTTATATTACAAATATTAAATTATTATAAATAACATGTATGTGATTCCATGCCTTTTTTCAATCTGCATGGTAGCGGATGTTAGAAATTACTGTTTGAGGTCTCTGTGGGAAAAAGTCCTCATCTGATGTCTCTGAACAATGAGTGTCAGTCTCTACGATAGCCCATGCTATTGCAGTGGTGTGCAGCCTTGGAAACGGTTGGTCTTTGGTGTGCATTTGGCAGTCTTTCCACAGCAACTCAGACCAGTGGAAATGTCCCTTCTTTAATATCAGAGATACAGATAGGCTTTTGTTTAAAAAAAAAAAAAAAAAGAGATCCTTATGTAATAATAGGACAGTGATGGCCCACCAAAGAATTTTTTTAAATTGACAATTGAGGGAGACAATATGCTGTAATTACTAGGAGCTTCTGGGAAGATTGCAGGGTGGAGAGAGCATTTCAAGTGACTTAAGGATTTTTAAAAATCAGCTTTTGTTTTCTTTTTTTCAGGATCTGGAACAGATTGAATGTAATGAATAGGTTTTCTGGGTGAGTTTCTTAGGAAATGGTTATCTGGACTCCCAATCCTAGAAGTTACTCTTTGTAGGTGCATTTCCTGCTCTAGATGGCCTGGGATGCACTTCATCCTAACATCTGACATACAGTTCCACATTTACATGCTCAGTGAGCATCATCAAGCCCAAGCTGTGAACCCGGAGCAGTTAGTAATCTAATTTGCCTTGTCAATCTTTCTATTCCCACTGCCAGCAATTATTTGCTGATTGAATAAATAGATGTGTCATAACAGTGTGAGAAGGGTTAGCTGATGTTTTGAGAATTAGTGAGCCCCTTTAATAAGGACACTTAACAAGTTATGAGATCCTTAAGTTAATTTTTTCTTTTTTTTTTTTTTTTTTGCCTTTTTGAGACAGGGTCTCACTATGTGGTTCAGGCTGGCCTTGAGCTCACTTCCGTAGCCCAGGCTGGTCTCGAACTCGCACCGATCCTCCTGCCTCAGCCTCCAGAATGCTGGGATTTACAGGCGTGCACCATCACGCCCGGCTCCTTAAGTTAAATTTTATCAGACTTAATTTTTTTCAACAAGATGGACATTGAAAATGGTAAAATTTAAAAATTTGGGGGGTTTTTAGATACATTGAGAGTGTTTTTAGGAGATAATATATGTAGTTAGAATATATGTTATATTAGTTACTTTTTGCTCGTTGCCGGGACAAATACCCAACACTCAAAATGAAGGAAGGAAAGGTTTACTTAGCTCACAGTTTGTGGAGTTTTCAGTCCATATTTGGTTGGCCCAAGGCTGAGTGGAGCAGGGTGGAGAGCATCCAGTTCAAGGCGGCAGAACAGCAGCATAATAGTGGCAGAGGCAGCCAACCAAACAGGGCAGCAGAGCAGCAGCACCAGCTTGAGCTCCAGTCTTTCTCTCTGTCTCTCTTTATATTACATTCAGGCTCTCCACCTTAGCTCCCGCCCTAGGTTACACCCATAATCCCAGAAGTACTTCCACCCATAATCCCATCAGTACTAAAACCCATAATCCCAGGGATCATGGATCAAGTCTCAAACTCTAGAAGTCCCCGCCCAGTGACTCCATGAGGCTTTGGGGGGACAACTAGACATAAACCATAACATATGTAGTTAGAATAATATATGTAGTTAGAATAATATATGTAGTTAGAATATAGTATTATATTCATATTATTTGGTAGCATCCAATTATGTGAGCAATAACTGGCCCAAAAGTTTTAAGACTTTATTAGGTATATGAACTGATAAATATTTTATAAAATGTAACTGAAATCCTAAATTTGAATATAATTTCTTAATTATACAATTTAAATATATATTTACATTTGATTTGTTTTAGTTTCATGTAAGAGCCAAGAATATGTTTATTTTAGGCTGACACAGCTTTCTGTTAATTAGTATGTAGTGTAAAAAGATTTATATATAATTTATGATTGTAAGTTTTCAAAGACAAATGTAACTTTAAAATGAAATGTAATTTGCAAAGTGATTTTTGAAAACAAAAGTCTGTTCTTTATGACTTCCATGAATATACCAAAATGAGCATAAACTATCATAAGCTGTACATGGTAGCACATGTTCATAGTTCTGACTACCCAGGAGGCTGAGGCAGAGGCACAAGTTTTAGTTCTACCTGGGCAACATAATGACACCCTGTGTGAAAAGTATGAGGGTGAAGATGTAGCTGAGTGAGCTCTAGGTTAAATCCCTGGTACTGAAAATAATCATGTGAAATTAAAAAAAAAAAAAAAAAAGAAAGAGCAAAATTATAGAAAATGGAAGTTTAAAAATAGGATAAAATATGTAGTAGAGAAAGATGGAATTATGCAGACATCTAACAAGTTACTAATTATTGACTCATTAAGACCATCTTAAAAACTATAAAAGTCTACAACAAAAATATGATACTGATGTAGTTGTGTATTTGCAAAGCCCAGTAATGCAATGTAGTAATGTAGTAAATAATTGATTGGTAGATTGAATTTTTTAAAATAACAGGAAACAAGTAGATGCTGATGAAGTAAATATCCTGAATTATTGGAATTGGTTAAAAAATTCTGATCAAGCATTTATTAGGATAGGCTTAATAATAAATGATTCATAATTATTAATTAATTTGATATTAATTAGGATGGTTATTTTCATATTCATTTTACAATGGAAGAAATTAAAGATCAACTATTTTCAGTAATATGTCATTAAATTAAAGATCAATTATTTTCAGTAATATGTCATTATATGGAAAATAATTGGCAGAGCTGGAGTTTGAATTCACTTAGCCTAAGTAGTTTTCATCCTACCTTGGTGGGAAGAAGTGAGGAAAAACATGTATAAAGGTAGAGAGAGAGGGGTTGTCTAAGAAACACAAAGATGTGTGGAATGATGGAGAGGTTAATTGCTACTGAAGTGAACAGTGAAGGTTCAGAAACCTAACTGAAAGATGGTATGTGGGTTATAGTGGTTTCTAAGCAGACAAGGGAAGATACTCCTTGGATTTTTCTGTGTATAGGTGATGTTTCTACCCTGGTATAAAGAGACTAGATAGGAGATGCTTCAGGTATGGGGATTTCTGAAGAAGAACAGAGTGCAGTGATATTTTGCAGTTGGTCAGATAATAATCATGTGCTCTACAGGATTATTAGCACCAGCAGATATGAAGTTATATTACCACCTTCCACAGAACAAAAACAGAAATGAAAACATATATCCATGGCAGGTGACAAGGCTGCTGGAGGTCAAGGGAAAATCTGAATGATTAACTAGACAAATTTTCTGGAATTTGCACTTGACCTATGATACTGAACTGAAGTAAGTCCATCAGAAAAACCTCACACGGAGAAAGACAAATGAAGAATTCCTCCAGAGGGATCTTTATTAACTTAATATAATTTTAATCCAAGGGCTTTGACTACTGTATCTGAATCAGTTTACGAAGTAGGTAACATTTCTCTACAATTAATATTTGCATGAATTGATTCTTCTCAAAGCAATGGTTTTAGAATAATCAAATTGATAAACGAACGTGAGTTTTCTATATGAAATAAATGGGACATAATGACTTCCTTCCGTTGTACTTACCACCACTTTGGTTGTCATGATAAGTGGCTTCTGCAGGTTTTTCCACATCTCTAATTTTCTTCTATGCAATTCTATGCATACATATGTATATGCATATATTAATATATATTATATATAATAATTTTAGCAATTGCAAGATGTTTAATAGGAATTATATGTTATAAATGAGTTAACCTTTTATTAATTGAGGACTGACTGTATAATTTCCATTATTTTACTCTTACCAATAATATTATAATAAATGTCATTGTGCCCTTATATCCATATATGCATACACAGTGAGTCATATTTTTCCTGATGTGGATTCCTTAGGTAAACAGCTGTACATGCTTTAAGTTTTGATAGGTTGAGACAAACTGATATCTGAATTGATAATATGTTCCCTGGAAATAAAACATGAAAGTGACTCATTCTTCCTCTTTTTAAAAGTTATTTAACTGTTATCAATGTAAGCATGCCAAAACACATCAAAGAATTTGTGAATTATAACTTAGTGTGTAGTAAACAGCATCAATAATGTGGTCATTTCTTGTTCTAGCCTTGTTATAACTTGGGTCTAAAAAGTTCTCCAGAAGTCTCATATGTCTGGAAGGTGCCTGGATCAAAGGGTACTATGTTCATCAGCTGTTTAGCCCACTGATGAGTTCATAGCTGACCTGCTGTTAGGAAGCAACAGGACTAGGTCAGAGTAAAGCCCATTAGGCTTCTGACTCAGAAGAGCTTGCTTTTGCCCTAGCTCTTCCTCCTTTTTATGCTTTCAGCTGCCATGGGTTGAACAGCTCTCCTCCACCTGGACCCTTGAATCACATCCTTTCTGCCTTGGATCTTACAAATCACGGACTGAATCCTCTAAAATTATAAAAGAAGCCCATGCACCAAGGTCAAGCTCCAATCATTTGAGGTGTATCAGGAATTATGTCTCAGCAAAGGGAAAATAACTGATACAAAATTGCTATCTTAACCAACAGAGGTGCTCTAATGCTAGATTTTGTGCTTTATCATTTCCTTGTCTTTTATACAAATTACACTTGATTTCTTAGAACATATTTTGATTCTAGAGAAATTTGGGCAGAATTGAGGTGTTATGTAACCTCATGCATGCATAGCTCACACTATTATAAGCATCTCACCTTGCAGTGGGACATTTGTCACAATAGATGGGCCTCCATTATCACCCAGCAGGCACAGTTTACAACAAAGTTCACTCTTGCACATTCCATTGGTCTGATTAAGTTTGTAATGATATAACCATTATGCTATTGTACTGAGTACTTTCACTGATTTAAAAAGAATATGTACTCTACATATTCATTCTTCTCTGCATTCTAATTCCTGAAAACCACTTATCTCATTTTCTCTACAGTTTTCCCTTTTCTAGAATGTCATATAGTTGTAATCATAAAGAATTTAGCAAGATCTACATAGTAGGTAAGTATATTTTTCAATCTTACGGTGTTCAACTTTTTCATTTGATGAGCATTTATGGTTTCTTCATGTCTTTTAAATATTTGATAATGCATTTTCAGTACTGAATGTAATATTCCATAATCTGTATGCAGCAAAGTTTACTTACCTCTTCATTCACTAAGGAAAATCTTGGTGACTTCCAAGTTTTATTCCTTGGAGCATAACACTTTTTTGTCCTAATGCAGCACATCTATGTGTATATCATATTTACTCTTGAGAATATTGCTATTGATGAATTATTAATTTTAAATTTATAGGTTATATTAAAAATGATTGCTTGAAAGGAAAATATATCACAAAAATAAAGCATTACATTTTTAATATTTATTAAAATGCATTGAAATTAATAACAATGTTTTTTCTTCTTTTTCATTTAATTTAATTTTCTTTTGAAAAGTAAAAACAAAAGCAAGAACAAAAATCAGAAACAAAGACAGAAACAGGGTAAGGTACAGTAATACACACATTATAGATCTTCAAAGCAAGAATAGTTGATTAGCAATGGCTGTTATATTATCTACTTTTATTATCAAATACATTGTTCAAATAACAGATATAGTTGTGTAAGATTGGACTGAATACTAGCACTTGCTTTCATGAAACCTTAAATTTTTATTATTCTGTCGTTTTTCTTTTTTTACCTTTTTTAAAAAACTTTGTTTTAAAGAGAGTACAGTAGTAAGTGGTATGACACTAGAAACATCACATGTTTAGAAGGCTAAGACAACAGGTATTCAATATGATTTTCGTATTACACATTGCTGTCCTCGATGCAGTTGCTTAGGTTATAGATATCAGCACACAGCATTAGTCAAGGAGAAAAATTTGCACATTAACTGCTATTTTAAAAAAACTGATGGAGATTTGTACTACAATCACCTCAGCCACCCTGTATATATACTTGCTTGTTTGCACAACAAAGAGGAGAGAAAAGAGAAAGCATCAACTGGTTTTTGGTGCAAAACAGAAAAAAAAAAAAAAAAAAAAAAAAAAAAAAAAAAAAAAAAAAAAAAAAAAAAAAAAAAAAAAAAAAAAAAAAAAAAACAGAGATATATTCATATATAAGCTGTAATGAAAATATCAGAAGGGCCAGGGATTTAGCTCAGTGATCCAGAGCCTGCCTGGTAAGCATGAGGTCATGAGTTAGATATCCAGTACTGGAAAGATAATAATATTCAGTTCAGTTATCATACCTAAGTTTGTCTTCACACATGACAGCAGTTGTTCCATGTCCACATATCCCTTACACTAAAGACACATGTATTTTGATTTTCTGACCTTTTTGTAAGGCATACTTGACATATAACTGGTCTTGCTGCTTTGTCAGGAGGTTCTAATTATGTTGTATGTCATTTATAGGAATATAAAATATCAATAAAATAAAGTATTAAAATATTAATATGTATTATAATTTTAGAATAAAAACATTTTCACCTTAGCTGTGTACTTACTTGCAAAACCTAAAAGATAACATCAGACATAAATCCCTATAGGAGCTACAATGAAAATAAATATGGCACAAATCTTTGTTTCAATGGTGACATCTAAATATAAAAAATGTTAATAAAAATATCAAACATTTAATGAGCACTTAGAATAGGTGTCTTAGACACCCTTCCCTTGTTGCTAGGACAAATACCTGAGACTCCAAATGAGGAAAGAAAGGGTTTATTTAGCTCACAGTTACTGGAGGCTTCAGTACATATTCAGCAGGCTCCAAGGCAGAGTGGCACATGGCACTTTTCATGGTGGCAGGCAAGAGCAAGAGCAGCACCTCAAGTAGTTAACTTTTCTGCCTTCATAAGATTGAAATGCAAATTACCTGCCCAAGGGGAGGTGCAGCATCCACACCCACAATAATCAATCACAAACTGCTGAAGTCACCCCATGACTGCATGAGGCTGTGCGGGGACACCTATACACAAACCATAACATTAGGTATCAACATTTTTCTCATCAGCTCTGTGTCTGGCAACAAAACCATAAGAAATATCACCAGATATAAAAACCTATGTATTGCTTCCCTACACAGACCCCAGCAATGGCATAACTCTAGGCAGGAATTCTTGGTCTGTTTGCCAGCAGGACTGGAACTTCCCCTCCCAGGCCAGTCATCTGCTTTGGAACACTGCATCAAAATTCCATGCAGAGAAGCTGGGGGTCAGAACCTCCCAGCTAATCCAAGAGCTGAACATCTTGCCAGAAGAGCACAGTGGAATTACTTCCATTGACAGAAAAAGGAGGAAGCTGAGCACAGTAGTCAGAGCCAGCCAGGCTTCTGGACAAGATCAAATGTGGTAGATCCAGACATGAATTTCAGTAGGTGCTAACAACATAACTTCACCAAAGATCTACACCAAAGGTCAGAGGACAGTGCGATAGGAAATGACAAAGAGAAGGAGCAAGATGGAATCTCAGGCTCTGAGCACACCCAGAACAAATGCAGGAGACACTAGCATAGATGAAAATGGGAGTCACATAACTGAAATCTCTGAAATAATAGCATCTGAAGTAAACAAACAAACGCAGAAGTGTATACGGGAAGTCAGATCAGAAATAACCTCTGAAATAAAGAAAGAAATCTCTTACATAATGTATCGGTCAGGGTTTTACTAGAGGAACAGAATAGATATAATATAAGGAATGGATATTAACACCAAATATACAATCTATAAGAAATTGTAAGATTGGCTTACAATAGCCACAGAGTCAGATGAGGAAGCGCGCACAGGGCGTCTGCACACTCCGGACTGAAGGATTCAATCCCGAGGCTTGGACTTCACTGCAGCAC